>JAJJMC010005091.1:3895141-4057890 GCA_023531435.1 Papaver californicum
GGAGTTGCAAACCGTGGTGCATCCATTAGAGTTGGGCGTGATACTGATCAAGCTGGTAAAGGTTATTTGGAGGACCGAAGGCCTGCATCCAACATGGATCCCTACGTCGTCACTGCGATGATTGCCGAGACCACCATTTTGTAGAACAAACACATTAAGATGGCGAAGTTCATTCCCTTAAAGATTAAGATGTTTACATTTTCTTTCGCCCCGTGTTAGCTATTTTTATCTGGGGAGGGAACCTATCATCTTCCATAATCAAGAGGTTCAGAACCCTAGTTTGTTACAATTTCTATTTTAGTACTGTGTGGTTTTACTGAATCTCCCTTTGATTGAGGTACATTATAACTAGGCTAAGAAGTGATAGGTTTATACTTTTTACTGCCTATATAATTTCGCCTCTATTGTTCAATAACAGCTAATAATCAATAATTTGAGGGATTATTATTGTTAGTAACTTGAAGTCATATTATGTTTGTGCATTATCTTTTATCTCTAGGCATCTAATCTCAAGTCATTGATCGTTCTCCTTTTCTTATACTTTGTCGAAAGTTGAGTACTTACTCACTTCGTCTTGATTCAGTCCTTTAAAACTTCTTCTATTATGAGTTCCTGTCTTAAAACTTAAGTTTCTCTTTTATAAATCAACAGTGGATTCAAGTTTTTCTCCTACTATGAGTTTCCTCAAGTAAAGTTTGTGAAAAAGTTCTTCCTTTTTTGGCCAAGGAATCAGCTGCTGCATTCATCCGTGTTTAACACCTTTTCTGCATTCTACAATATGAAGTTGCATTGCCATTTAATCTTGTTTAGATTTCCTTGGATGTACCTCAGTAAATTTGACAGTCCCCTAAGATTAAGAAGTTCTGCATGTCTGTCTTTTTTGCCCAATTTGCTGCAAACCATAAGGCTACAACTTCTGCTTCTTCTGGGTTAGCTGCACTGATGGGTCTTGAAGTTGCAGAGATGCAATCACCTGAAGGATTTGTCACCAAGAAACCACAACCTCAGGTAGCTACAGCCCAAGAAGCATCGAAATTAAGAAACACAGTCCATATGCGGTTTTTCCCATCTCCGATTCCTTTTGAATCCACTTATTCTGCCATATTGACGCCTCTATTGTTCAATAACTCAATAGTAAAAATTTGAGGGTTGATAATTTCTGTCAATTCATATCATGCTTGTGCATCATTATATGGTCTCTAGGAACCTGATCTCAAGTCACTGATTGCTGCTCCTTTTCTTCAAAAAGTTTCAAGTACTTCAGCACATTATAACTTTGTTAGTAGTACACCAACTGGATTTTTTCAAAATAGGAAGAACTTTTCCTCAGATTATACTCTAAACAATTTTCACAATATAAAAAATAATATTTTTCAAAATAGGAATTTTACTCTGAATGAAAAAAGAAATTTTGGAATTACTATTACAGTTTGTACTCTAAAACGCCTAGCTTGCCTCAATATCTATACTGCTCTAATTGATTTTGACTTTACAGGAATCTGCATAAAGACCGGAGGATATTCCAGACACCATGGGAAGAATGAATAACGGATAGGAGCAAATCTAGTTTTTTATTAGGCAAAAGAGATGAAGCAGATAAATGTGGCCATAGAAGCTGAAGACATAGCAACCCTGTCAAATTTTAAATCTTTGTATCAGAATTCAGGATGCAGTCCAAAGAAGATTTCCAATATACTACCATGCTACTTATCAAGACAATAATGATGATAATAGCTCCAACAAAATTTCTTTTGTTTTGTTTTAATAAATCTGAGTTTAAAAAATAGAATCATAAGCTCTTAAATTTTCAACTTTGTGTCCATTTGCTAGGAACACAATCTCCTATTTACTGGTATTGACGGTGCTATACTTCCCTCACTTCTAACCCCCCTGTTAGGTGGTATATTTTTACCTTTGATGAGCCTAGCAGAGGATCCATTTAGGTGATATTGGACCTTAACTTGTTTGCCATATAACGGGGAAGATATTCCTTAAACTCTTTGTTATAACCTGAATTTTGACCAAACTCTGGCTGACAATGTGTGTAGTCCGGTTAGGCTTGGCCTAATTTTCTTATTAAAAAAAAAGGCTAACCTTTGAAAGACAGTGATGAGTCTGTTGACCGCTATTACCGGGGATAATTTGAAAGAAAGAGGGATCGGTCAAGCATACGCTTACCATCTCATCAATGTAGCCATCGCTTCCTATTGGCTTCAATGTCAAAGACTAGTAGTCTATTCCCCATACATTTTAACCACAGTTGAATAGTAAAAGTAACTAGAGTTATAATACCTTAGCTTAAAGTGAGGAATCATTAGGTTCAAATCATGCATTAAACAACAGAAAGACAAAAAAATCAGAATCTCAAATCATTCATCATCCATCCCATTGGGTCTATAAACCCTTTTCTTTATTATTTCATTCTTTTGTTTTGCCTCTCCCTCTTTAAATACTGTTTCCCCCTTCTATTCTCACATTTCTTCGTTGCAAATTTATTTGGTGCTGGTCTCTCCGGTGATTCTCTGTTAGAAACCCTCTATTCCACGTTCGAAACACTAAAACGTGGTTTCTGTATTGTTATGGAAGATTGGTTTTCAAGATCTTTAAACTCATCATCTCAGTTACAGAGACTTAAATCTCATCGATCATCATATTTCTCATTGATCTGGTTAGTTCATTTCTCTCTTCTTTCTTTTTAAGGAAATATAGTTTTTACTAATCTTAACGAGATTTTGTTAATCCTTGGAAGATTTTTTACATCGTAAGAATATCTTTAAAATTTCTAGACAGATACTACAACTCTATTTTAGGAATTTTTATACCAAGAAAAAATTGTTTCTGTTAAATTAAGAAAAGAAATTTTCCATTTCAAGTAAACGAGATCCATTAAATTTAATTAAATCTTGTTACGAAACTGTTTTTAAGTATTGGCTTTACTTTTCAGGGTTTTAATTTCGGATTTATTTCTTCTTGAAGACGTTCATTCTTATCATAGTTTTAATGGTACTAGTCAGAAGCCTGACGCTATTTTGTTCTTTCTTGCAAGAAATTAATTTTCTAGAGTGGAGAAATACAAATCAAAAGCAAGCGAAATCTAGCTAGATCTTTAAGGAATCAGAGTTAAGTACAGAGATTGTAGAGGTAGAACAAAGAAAGAAAGAAAGTGATGGGTAACTGTCAAGCAGCAGAAGCAGCGACAGTAGTAATACAACATCCTTTAGGAGTTAACGGGAAAGGGAGAAAAATAGAGAGATATTATCAATCAATGAGTGCTAAAGAAGTAATGAATTCAAATCCAGGTCATTATATAGCTCTAATAATATTAGTTCCTTCTGCAAATTCTGGTGAGACGAAACCTTCAGCTCCGATAAAGCAATTAAAGCTTCTTCGACCTGATGATGTTTTGCATTTAGGTCACGTTTATCGTCTTGTCAGTTTCGAAGGTACAGTTCTGCATACAGTTTCTTTGTAACCTTTTTTTTTCCTGTTTTACCCTTAATGTGTTAGTTAATGACATTTTTCTGCTTGTTTAAAAATTCAGAGGTGTTAAAGGAATTTGCAGCAAAGAAATGTGTGAAGTTGGGAAGATTAATAATGAAAGAGAAGGTATCAGGGAATATTAGTGGTGATGGAGAGAAGAGGAAAAAGATATCTAAGTCACAAGTGAATTCTAATTCGGTTCAGGTAAGGAATTTTTCTTTTTATTTGTTTTTGCTAAAAACCTAAGTCATGTTGTTAAAATTGGATTTTGATAATATGTTCTTTGTGTTGTTAAGATATTCATATTCTATCTTTTGTTATTGTTCTTCTTTGCAATCAAAATCTCCATAGAAATATTCTATGAGGAGCACTAAGTAAGTTGTTTAATTCTTTAAAAGGAAAGTACATCCAATGGATAGGGATAGGGCACCTGATGGGGATGAACATGAAAGTAACTAGACTAGAGAAATCAATTGTTAAAAAGTTATGAAAAGATTATGAGATAAACATGGAGAGAAGTAATAAATAATGATTAATGGTATCATAAAATTGATACTTATCAATAATACATTAGATTATATTCTTGTTTCATTCACTCTTAGGAATAAGAATCCATTTAGTTGAAGATATCTTGTTGGTTGTTGGTACGAACTTTATTAGAATAAATCCTTATTAAATTCATCCATAGAATCTTGATAGATATGGGAGGGGGAAGAAGAATAAAAATTAGAGAAATGGGTAGTTCGGTAATCAAATAATAATAATGTTATAGTCAATTGGCAAAGGACGAAAATAAGACCCATGACCAGGGGAAGAGAAAAAAGAGAAAAAAGGAATAACTGCTGCAGCTTTTAAGTTTTAGACACTGTACAAGTACAACTTGTAGCACGGTTGCTTCCAGTAATAGTGTAAACGTTAGTGCAATTTGTTTTTGTTAACCGACTTCTGATTTGCATTGATGAGTGAACGGCATCAGAAGCATGGTACTGTCTTATTGACCCACGTCTAAATTTTGAGATTAAAAAATAGAGATGTATGAAGTTGAGCTGGATTTGCACTAGATAAATAATGATGAGAGGATTCCTTTCTTTCTGGGTTTGCTGCAGGAACAAGAGGTTGTGCAGGGAGGATCAGGAAGTAACAATGGCAGTAGTAGCAGAGTTGGAGCGGGGGGAATCAGACCACAGCATCATCAGTGGAGGCCCGCACTAGAGAGCATTTCAGAGATTGGAACTTGAACCCCACAAACCATGCATTATGCCCACCACAATACTCTACCCCATTACCCACCACCACTTCCCTTTCAACAACATCATCATCATCATCATCATCGTCGTTACTCTCTCGTCTCTTCAACTCAGTAGTTATCAACCCCCAAAAATCCCTCTGATTTCTTTTTTTTTATTAGTTATATAGCTAGGTATCATGTAATTTTTTCGTGGCATGGGTTCTGTACCTCTACTTGTACTACCCTTTGACTTTCACGTGGTATGAATCCATTACTTGTACACTTCCTATGCTCAACGCAAATTAGTAGACCCAATACATTTCTAAAATGATGGTGGCGCCACATCTATGTAACTCCAATTTTGGAGAAATGCAGATCGGAGTTTCTAAACACTCCGTGAGGCGGTGTGCCTAGCGTCAACAGAAAACACTTGAAATGAGTTTCGATAAGTACTCCTCCCATGGCAATGGTGGTTTAATAATACCTACCCCCCTTAAGCTTAAGTAATTTACCTCAACGTTATATTTAGTTGATATATTCATTAAAGGAGCTAATTCTCTAATAGGCTTTGGTATGAAAGGACACGCTGAGGAAACCGATAACATGTAAGTTGGTTAAAGAAATATGTAGGTTTTTCTTTGAAGCATAAGAAAAAAGAAGGTAGTTTCACAAGATTCAAGAAGGCAAAGTATAAATCCCAATGAAAAAGAAGGTAGTTTCATAGTGCATCATGGATTAGGAGTATGTAATTGGAAGAAAACTTCGTAAAATATTGACTAAGACTTTCGTTTTCGCTTATTTAAGATTACCCATCTCTCACCAGACATAGAAGGCAGATGCTTAGTGAAGAAGTTGTAGTGCCCCAAGGCAGCCCAGTCAAGAAGGATCATATAGGAAAACAGTGAGTCTCGCAGTTGCATGAAAATTGCTTCTCGTTATTTTGCTCTAAAGGCAAAGTAAAAGAAAGGTGAAAAAGAACACGACCTATATTGATCACTACTATGTAATTATCATTCGTCTTCTGCTTCATAATTTTTTATCATTGGTCTTCTTATTACCTGCCATCAATACTAAGAAAAAAGGAGTAGCTAATGTGTTATTCGGGATCTAAAGCTTTTATCAAAATTACATGACCAAGAAATTGCGCCTTTTCATGATTTTCACATCAATGCCATCATTCACTGCCAAAGAAACAAAAGGCGAAGCTCCAAATTTCTAATATTCGGGACCCATTTAATAAAGTTCAGAATCAGAACAAAAAATCATGAAGCAAAAGGTGTTCATAGAAACAAAAACAAGAAACCTGCAGGACCATTTGTTGGCAGTGGAACTTACTGTAATGAAATCTCTCATTTCCCTTCAAAAACTGAGCTCAACTTGATGAAACGGTGCATGTCCTAGGGTTATCACTACCTGAAAGGGTCCGCTCCGATGAAAAGATCTTAAAGAAGTGTATGAAAGCATTTGAGACGTCGAGTCACATACTAAAGTATACGGGGGACACCTTTCTTCTGTGTATAGACCACATTATTGAGTTTTACTTTACCCAGCTGGAGAAGACATTATTCTACCCCTTCCCCAGAATCGATGTCCAAAAGCAATTGCTTTTTTTCCGACGCCAAAGATTCTTCCTGGGAGTGTCCAACTACAATTGCGTAGCCCAAAGATTTTTTGACGGGGTTGCTGTATTCCAAATTTTAGGTCAAGAAATGACCTTTCACTACAGTAAAGTCACTTGCAAATCTTTGTAACAACCTGGAAAAAGAATTAAAATGCATCGTAAGGGACTCCACACAGTAGGGTTCAAACTAAAGCAAACAGCGGCTAGTGTTCAAAAGGCAAGGGGCCTGATGGTTCAAATCTATATCCTTTATCAGTGATATGGTTGGCTCTTCTAATCCAGCAATCATCGAGCATTCAGAAGGACCAAGTAGCTGTCTTCAACTTCATTTTTAACCAATGTGACATCTTAGATTTACTAACTGTGTGTGTATTGAGGGGGAGGGAGGGAGGAGAGAAATCGCAGTAACTTGCCTCAGATCAATTCTGTACGCTTAGCGTGCTCGTCCCATTTGTTAGCCCATCTGGCAGAAGACCTCCTTTCTAAGACACCATTCTTCAGTGACTTAAGAGCATAGCATTGATCAGGGAATCCCTTGAAAATCATGAGTGAAAAATTTAGCAACGTACAGAAATATGAGCCTAATTTTAGTTTTCCACAAATGCTTGAGAAGCTCAAGTTCTTCAAAGCCACATCCATTGCATAGTAAATTTGATGCAACTAAAGAAAAAAGAAAAGCAAGATGATAATCACTGTTCCTCCAAAATATATGGGGGGAAGCTAAACTTTAGTTCCGCTGTCTGAAAATGGAATGACGCTACTGATTCCTTCTACCCAAGTACACTAGTCAGACAAATTAGGTATATACACCCAAACTCTTAATTGATCCAAGTCAAGCAAGCAGATAAAACGAAAACTGGTTTGAAGTCGTAACTTGGGACTTGTCAATATAGTCAAGAATGAGAACACAGTAGAGCGACTGATTAGTAAGGCATCTGGGATTCTAGGGAGTGCATTATAATTGAGCGCAAAGAATCCAAGTCCAGATTACATTGTGTATAGAAACAGTTAGTAGCACTTGAATCGGGATCTTGAGTTGGAAACATCAACAGCCTACCACCAGAAAGCATACCGTAACCATTGGCCCCACTAAATTGGGTCTATCATGAAATGTAACCAATATATAAACTACTAAATGGTGCTATCAAAACAGTGGAGTCAGAATATTAACCAAAATTTGCTGTGTATTAGAAAGTAAAGATTACCAGCTTAAACTTACCAGGAGTTCGTCAGCAAGCTCGGAAGATGAAGAAAATAGAAGACCATTTTTCCCATCCTTTACAAGCTCTTCGATGCTATAAAACAATTAAACCAGCAGAAACACCATCACCAAAGAAAGTGAATACACAGTTAAACACTGAAACTAGCAAGATGGTCATTTATCAATGGATCTCATGTAGTTGTAGGATTACTAATTAACAACACAAATATATAACACAAGCTTACCATGAGAATGAAACTGCACATACTGGAAGTCCACAGCCAAACATATCCACAACCTGAATCCAGAGAGTTAAAAGGCATATCATATAAAATGAATTCCATTTTGAGATTCACTTATTTAAGTATTTGGGATTTTTAATTTGGTTTATGTTTCAGGATCTTGCACAAACTCAACGAATTACCTTCATCGGAAGATCCAACCCAGATGAAGAAGCATGCAATCAAACAAGTCCGCTGATCCTATAAATATAAAAAAGATACTATTAGCAATATCTTCTGAGAGTTATGTATTTAGAAATAGGAATAATGCAAAGTAGAAGGCCTACCGAGCAACAAAGGTTAATCTTCGGCAGCTAGCCACATTGTGTGAAAAGCAACACGTATCAAACATAACCTTTTTATTTGTTCTTCATATATTTCTCTTTTAGGTCTCGTACCTTAAATGTCACAAGAACCACAACAATTACAGATCAGCTGAAAGACCAAACAATCCAAACAGATTTCACACGAGACCAAGGCAGAAAGAAAAGAATGAATCATTGCCAGTAATGATGAAAAACAACCTTGGGTATATGCAATCTTTTTCCCTGTGAGAGACCTCGGTAACCATCCCGTTCTCTTTTGAATCATCCTCATCCAAGATTGTGTCTATCATACATTACAGTCGCTTCCAGAAGCATTCCAAAATCTTCATATGCAGTCCTGAAAAGAAGCATCAGTTCCAAGACTATCAAAGAAGATTCCTTTTCTAATATTTACTAACTCCATCCCATAGATAGAGACACTTTCACTTTTTCATTTTTGCCTATTTCTCCTTTTGTGGGACGGAGGGAGTATATGACTTGTTACTGCGTGATTTCGAAACCAGAGTTCAGTACCAACATGTTAATAAGAAGCTAACACCCAAACATACATAACTCACCAGCTCGTACTGCTAACAACAAGGACTGGCCTGCCAGACTTCAAGCGAAGCTGTCAACCTAGTAGGTAAGGATATTTTCATTTACGACATTGCACCCATTTCCTTGTACCCTGCAAGAATTGTGTGTTTTTCAAGCAATGTATTGGCTATTTGTCTCTTAAATATTAATAAACTTATGAAGATAAGTGATTATCAGCATTACCAGCACTAACAAATTCACAAAAACCATGAGGATGACTTGTATCTTTATTTAACCTACAACATAACTACAAAATGCAGATGATATATTAATATTTCGAGAAAGCGTATCATTGACGCAAAGACAACAAAACATATTGTTCACCTTATGCCTCTTCTCAAGTGAAGTAGGATGAAAAAACTCTGGTGGCTGATCATATAGCAGAGTTGCTCTAATTATTACAAATTCACAAAGAAACAAAATATTCACTGTCAAACACCTTGCAGAAACTTCTTAGCAAGCATTGACAGAGAATAGAAATCCTTTTTAGCTGAATAACATACTTGATTTCCCAGTTCTGAGTCAATTCATGTTGCGTTGCCTTTGTAACGCATAAAGAGCCATCAGCCACCTAACAATAGTGCTTCTCAATCCTGAAAAGTTTCAAAAACACATACAGTGAATGCAGACCAAGAAAGATAATTATGAAGTATGTATGAGCTGCATGAAGTCTGGAATTACCAACGATAAACTTTCACAAATGGGCTACTTCTTCCCATAGACAAACCCAGCAGAGTATATCCAAAATTATGCCAATCAACAATTATTGCAGAATGCCTCAGCCAACTGGCCCATTTCACGGCAACCAAAGTTGGAACAGAAGGTGGGTTCTATAAATGCCCAAGAAGCAAAAAATTAATCACATAATTTGGATTAAACACGCAACTTGAAACATTGAACTGACATTTGATCATCGTAATATGAGTACTACCTGCACTATGAATATATCTGGTGCGGGAATTTTGTAGCAAAGAAACCATAGAAGCATGAAAAACTGAGCCAACACCTTGCACAAAAGAATCACTGGATAAAGTATCTTTGGCAAACCATGGGGGACTGGAAGCT
Organism: Papaver californicum; assembly: GCA_023531435.1. Lineage (NCBI taxonomy): Eukaryota > Viridiplantae > Streptophyta > Magnoliopsida > Ranunculales > Papaveraceae > Papaver > Papaver californicum. The sequence continues at coordinate 3,904,920 of JAJJMC010005091.1, forward strand.
GTGTCTGCGAGGGAAACACGTGAATGCATGAAAAAGATAAAGGTCTAGACTGGAAGAATACTAAGCAGCTTAGATCTGTACCATTTTATGAATACGAATAGATCGATTCTCAAGAATGCGGATCAGAGCCTGCCCCAATGAGTTTCCATATTAGACAAGCACCCAATACAGTATGTAAAAAGCGAAAATTGAAGTATGATTTTACTTTCTGATCTCAATAGCTTTGCATTAATAACCAGGGCGGATAAAAATGACCACAATAGGAATGAGGGGGTAGGGTACCACGCACATGCTTCACTAAGCTGACTTGGTTTATAAATGGGTAAACCATGTATAACTACAGATACTGTATCATTGACAACTGGAGATCCAAAGATGCATACAAAATAATGAAAGTGCATAATCCTATACACATTTGAAGCAAAACAAAATTCTTTTTTCTTTACTTCTCGAAATCTGTGATTAGTAAAGCTCAAGAGAGATCCTTTCTGGCTCACATTAACACACAAAAAGTTTATACATGTCTACAGTTATGCAGTTAAATACTTAGATGAAACAAACTCGAAATCCGCAGACAAAACCGGTACTTGAATGTGAATGTTGGGTACAAAGTCGATATACTTAGTGTAGTCAAACATAACCATGACATGTTCTTAAAACCAGTTTACGAGAGTAACAAAGGCACGTTCAATGAGCCACTCGATTAAACATAAAACTTAAACATTTCTGTTAAGAAAACTACAGAAGAACTTGATCTATCATCTGAATCAACTAAGCATAACTCCCAAGAAAATAGAATGAAGTGCAAGAAATAAGTAACTCTCTTCAGAAATATCTTATTAAGCAATTCCTATATCAGGAAATGAATACCTCCATATACAACAATGTCCACTTCGAGAAAAGCCTGCAAATTCCATGATTGTTGTTACTTAATCATCATTACTTCGACTCAACACATAAAACAAGAAGACAAAAAGTGGGAATCAACAAATGAAATCATTATAACCAAGATCAAGTTTCGGAAGAATACAAGTGTTTATAGATATGCAAATATCCATAAGTTGTTCAATAATGTTTTAGTACTGACATACAATTTTTACATTACTTTGCTGCGGTTACCAGAACATAGAATACATACGCTTAGATATACGCTGATTCTTGGAGATTATCAGAATGGAAGAGAGATTTTCCTATACTATGACTGCAAAGATTGTAATTTATGAGAAAATGCTCGACCACTACATGCTTACATTGCTATTCTCTACAAATCTTCGGAACCTCATAGTCTATTCTAGTGAAAAACACATCCATTCATAGTAAATGAATCACCATAAACTAACTGATTATGGTTAACCTAAAATAGAAGGGAAAGAAGATGAAATTAAAATACCTGACGAGCAAGTGAGAGAGCATGGTACTGCCTTCGAGGACTACGACCAATATCACCAAGAACCGCAACAGCTGCCCTACCTCTTTTTCCTATCTTTTCTAGTTTTTGACCTGATTGAAAAATCAAAATCAGCAGAAAACAATAATCATAATTTCATTTGTTGGAATATAATCGACAGAAATATTACCTGCCATCACGATACAGAAATTAGTTAGGGTTGGAATATATTTCTAGTTGAGTTTGGATCTTGGTTTCATAACGAGAAGAATTATGGAACAGTTTATTGATGGTAAAGGAAGACGGTATAATGATGAAATGGCGTGAATGGGGCGCCAAAACTGTGAAAGTGTCGCGGCGGTGTCAATATGAAGATCTATTATAAGGATTTTGCTTCGATACTAATTTGAAATGGTTTACAACAGTGTAGTCGATTTCGGCCGTTATGGCCGAAATATGTCGATTTTGTCAGTATCGGGTTTTACCCGGTACGAAATATCCTATACCACTGGAACCGTATTTGATTGAAAATATTTGTTATTAATTGGTACGAATTGATCGAAATGGCCGATATAGACCGGTACGGCCGAAATTAGGGTTTTTAATTAAAAAAAATTTAAAAAAAATTTAAAAAAATTTAAAAAAAATCCTTTATCCTTGTTCTAAGGTTTTCAATTGTTACTCATGTTCTTTATAGATTTTAGAAAAATGAGTACTAGTTTTATATTTTAATAGGTCCAATATGAAAAAAACATATAATAATTATAGGTATAAAATGTATGGACCGATATTTTTCCGATATAAAGGTGTACCAGCGTATCGTTCTGGTATAAACCGAAATCCGATATTAACTATATTGGTCCATATGAATGGAGTCTCGCTTTTGTTAGACGGGCTTCACTTCAGCTTTTGGGCTTGGTCAGTGTTTTGTGGAAGGAGGTAGAGTAGGAGGAATAACTGAAACCAAAGACGAGATTTCCTCATTCTTTTTGGCTTTAACGACAAATGCAGCTCTTATGGTCAGTAATATGCGGACATTATGCATATCCTCGTACTCTTCTTTGCTATATGTCATCTTACGTTCACACTAACGAACTTAGAAAGCACGCATACGGCAAGGGAGAACTGCATTCATCAAACCGTGGATGTAGATTATGATAAAAATTGTGTTTTCATCTTATGAAACAGCTGAAGTTGAATGTACATATTGAGGCAAATAACAGGAAGAAACAACAAATTGCAGAAACTCAAACTAAAGGAGAGAGCATAGCTGTTGTAAATGTTGTTAATTGAGCAGGGAGGGAAGGCAACTTCAGTTAAAATCAGTAGTATCGCCGGTTAATCATCTATTGAAAAAGTTCTAACCAGGTAATTTGCTGATGTTATTGCTATATAGACCAGGTATCTTAAACAAGGAGTTACCTGGTTAGACCTCGATCCAATTGTATGGAACTCGAGTTTGTATCCACGTTAATGTACATTGTCAACTACAAATATTTGAGTATTGTTGACGCTGATGTGCATAAAAATAGATGCAACACAAATACCATGTCTCAAGGAAATGAGAAACTACCCCTCTCCATGTGCATGAAAATCCTAATTGCGAGATACAACAAATGCCGTGTCTCAAGGAACTAAGACACTGCCCAACAGTGCGCTTTTGTCCACTGAAGACCAGGAAGTGGCGAACCCCATCCAACCTAAAAACCGAGCTCATAAATAGTGGCTAACCCCACCCCAACCACTATTCTAACTACGGTTAGAAGTCACACTAAACAGCCTACAGTATACAGAGCGAAAAGAGGAAAAAAAAAAAAAAAGAGAGAGAGAATCAAGAGGCATAGCTTCCAAGTTTTTCTCTATTGATTTTTCTTGACATGGGCAAAAGACTTTCACAATTAAAACAAGTAAACAGACTGAAGATTGAAGACCATATATAAAACTTCACACACAAACCTACTTTTCCCAATGCCAAATCCCATCCTCCACAACACAACGGGAGGAGTATGTTCATCTATCTAATAATAATAAAGGGACAAAGAAAAGAGTAATTCTCTAGAAGCTTTCAGTAGTGAAAGACTCAGTTCGTCACAAGGGATAATGAAAAAGAGTAAATTGAATGAAAAATTATTGGGTTCATTGTATGTGTATTTCCATCCAAATCAAATTTCAACACTGTTAAGTATTCCTCTTCCTTCTGTCTTCATCATCATTCGTGACTTAAAAGCAAGCATCCAATAAACAACAACAGCAGAGGGCAGCCAAACTGTAAAAAGTACAAAAGAACAATTGTTGACTTCAAAACTAAAATCAAAGATACATCAGATTTCACAATTGAAGGGGGAAATCATAATTTACAAAAGGGTTGTTTAATTGAAATCTAGAGATTGGCTGAACTCTGAAGTGGCAAAAAATCGACGGTTAATATATCACAAAAATCAATAATGGGATTTGGCAAGTGTTGGTCTGAAAAATTGGATAATTCAGTAGGATTACAAAGTTACAACATGCACCATAATATCAAAGATCAACAAAAAAAACCAGTGTTAAAACTTGGAACCACAAAGAGCCTAGCCTCAGGATTTACTGGCCGGCAGATTCTGCGGAAATCAATTCAAAAATTACAAATTCAAAACAGTTTGACCTTTTTTTTTCGTAACCGCATTTCTCGACAAAAATTTACTGACGAACCAGAAAACTAACATAAACTGCAGCGCACGTTAGCTAGAATACGCTTTTATCCATCGGTAGAAGAATGAGTTCATCAGAAACTGATTAAGAGTTCCGATCTCATGACATCATTCACATTTACAGATCTTACCGAAAGAAAAAAAAAACAAATTAAGAAGCCAGATTTAAATTAAACAATCTTGTGTGCTAATGATCAATTTCTAGAGAGGGAAAGTGGAACACAGATAGAGAGAAAAACAAACAGAAAAACTTACCATCCTTCCATGCAACCAGCGGATTGTTTTTGAGGTTGTTGTTGAGGAGGATAACCTTGTTGAGGGTAACCTTGTTGTGGAGGATAACCTTGTGGTGGATAACCTCCTTGAGGATAACCTTGTTGAGGGTAACCTTGTGGTGGGTATCCTGGAGGAGGATAACCACCCTCTTTGGCATAACCTTCTGGTGGATAACCTAAAACAAAACACAAAATTCCCAGAAAATAAAAAATCAGAACCAAAATCAGGAATCACAGAATTAAAATTATTCAATCAGATCTAAGTAAAACAAGACCGACAATATACCTTGAGGAGGAGGAACACCGACGGGAGGGTTTTGGTTACCGTAATAACTCATATTTGCTTCGCAGTTGAGCTGAAAACGATAGAGAAAGAAAGTGATCAGAGCGAATGAGACTAAAACAAGGTGGGTGGGGGAGAGTTTTATAGAGAAGAAAACTAAAAACCGAGTGGAAAAAGGATGACTTTGGAAAAGTAAAATTGGTTTTTGATATTGTACTTCGCGTTCACATTGAATCTCGGTGCGCGGTTCTCAAATCCTTAACCGCGTCGTATACGCGTATAGTGTACAAATAACAACGGACGGATAGACATACGTACACAAATATTTGGTATATACAGTACATGCAACTGAAATTTTGGAAGCTTATCCCGTATTTTTCTCACTAAATTCTTGGAACCGAAACCGGCAACTCACGAGGGGACCAAAATCAAAGAAAAATATCTAGTTCTAGAAGAAGGTGATATCTAGTACGTTGTTAAACTTGTTTATTGGATACAAAATGTTGTTCAAATAGGCATCCCAATCTAGAAAATCAATGAAAAAACAAAAGAAAAAAAACAGATTATCTGATTTAAAAATTGAAACACCATCCTTGCATTACTAAAACACTGCAGTGAAATGCCGATATTGTGACTATAAGATCACCGAATATGCTTATAGTTTTTCCAACAACAAGGGTCAGGTTTCACTTTTCTTCCTTTGATTCATTGGCTTGAAAATGACAGGCCAAGTGGTCATGTCATGTGGAGTGGATTTTACCTTTATCATATCTAACTATTTGTCTTTGCTGGATTGGTACTTGTCTACAAAATCTTATAGCCTCGATATTAGGTGATATTTTTTTTATAAGAAAAAAAGTTGCTACGGCAGAGCTCAAACAACAAAGTTTCTCTTTGCAGTGACAAGAATAGTCCCCTGCAAAGTCTTTTCCTTATTATTTATCTCTATGTTGATGGTAAAGAGATTCTCAAATAAGAGGGACTGTAAGTGATTAATCATAACATTTCTATCCCGCTCTAGACTTTTCTTAATATTGTTCTTAGTAACTAGACTAAATAATTTAAACGCAAGAGAGTTTTTACTACGTTAGATTTTGTTGAGATCCCCCAGCACAAAAGAAATAATTTCAAAACTTCTTCCAATCATTTGATGATAGCTCAAATTGAATCTGCCTTGAACTTCCTTCCTATAAATATTTTTGATGGCCTCTAGAGTTGCATCTTCTTTAGAAGAGAAATCAACATTTGTGGTCTGCAACTCCTTTGCCCATTGCACGGCTAGGTCAGCTTCTCTTCTTGTTCCATTTCTGTCTCCTCTCTGGATAGAAAAAGTTCTGGCTCCAATGAAGTTATCTGAGAAGGACATAGCAAATAAAACAACATTATTCCAAGTGTAAGGTTGAAGCTTAGCATTACTAATTGGCAAGTTATCACTTTCCAGAGTGCAAATGCTAATAGTGAGACCAAATTTTTTTTCTGTGGTGGTGTATCAATCTGCTTTTTGTTTCTTCGTCAGAGACTTGGTAGTAAAGTTGTTGATGATATGATCTTGATTGTGAGTCACTCTGTCAAAGTTGCTTATGTGATGTTTAATATTGTGGGCAGTGGAATCAACAGTATGAGAGACGCCTTCGAAGACCAGATCAAATCTATCTTTCCATATGAACCAGGCAGAAGTAGGATAAGAAGAATTCCAGGTGGACGCAAGGTTATCAGAAGAAAAAATGTAATTGAGACATGAAAGCTGGTGAAATTCTGGAAAATATTGTGATTTTTACCAAACATCTTATTCCAAACAGAGGCAGTAAAGGGGCAGAACATAAGACACTGAGAGATGTCCTCTGAAGCACTTTTACACCTGATGCAGATATGGTCAATATAATAAAGGATACTAGCATATTTCCAGATGAAAAGGTTGATAGAAGGAGAAGAATCCATTTCCCAAATATCTTTCCTAGCAGTGTTGATGATATCATTTTTATATTTCTCTTCGATCTTCTGGTTGTATAAAGATTTGACAGAGAAGTTACCTTTTTCACTTAAACCCCAAGAAATACAATCATCATCAAGAATATTTGTAGAAGTATCAAGAATAGCAATTTGATCTTCAGGAGAGAACCAGAGAGAAATAATATTAGATCCCAGTTGTCATTGGTATTTATAAGTTGATTGACATGAGTCAGATCATTAGGACAGTTTTGAAGCTTTTCCAAAAAATCCTCTTTACCTCTAACCCATCTATCAGACCAAATCATAATTCTCTGACCATTTTCCACTTTCCAAATATGGTATTTTTGGATGTTTTCCACCCCTTCTATGGTGCCTTTCCATATCCAAGAATCAAAGCTTTTTGGTGGTGTATCCATTCTGCTTAAATCCTAGTTCCCATAGTATTTTTCCTTCATGATGGAAGAAAGGAGGGAATTTGGTTATTGTATAAGCCTCAAACCAATTTTTGTTATCATAGCCTCAGTTCCTGAAACCAAGACCACCTATCTCCTTTGGCTTGCATACAGAATCCCAAACTATATAATACAACCCTTTTGGTTTATCAAGGTCTTTATTCCAGAAGAAGTCCCTTTGAATTTTGTTTATATCCTTACAAGTCTATTTGGAAAGCTTAAAACAATTAATTTGGTAGGCGCAAGAGGTAGAGGTAACATTAGCTATCATGGTAGCTATACCAGCAAGAGAGAGAGTTTCACTTTTCCAACCCTTAAGCTTGAATTTAAGACTATCAACGCAAGGTTAAAATGCCTGAATTTTGCTCCTCTTGGAAAAGAGGGGAGAACCTAGGTATTTGTCTTGAGTATTGATCATCTGAACAACTTTATCAACACTTATATTAGCAACTATGAAAGGACATGTATTCTTGCTGAAGAAGATACCAGATTTAGAAAAATTAATCATTTGCCCAGAAGAATAACTGAATTGCCTTAAAATTTCCACCAGGTTCCTATTCTCATCCAGATTAGCTTTGCAAAAGATCATACAATCATCAACAAAGAGAAAATGAAAACAGAAGGAGCATCAAGATAAATTTAAAGCCCATGAATTAGGCCAATGCTTTCAGCATGAAGGAGTTTCCTTGAAAGGGCTTTCATGCAAAAGAGAAATAAGATATGAATATAGGGGGTCTCCTTGTCTTAAGCCTCTGGAATGTTTGAAGAATTTACCAGGGACACCATTAACCAGGACAACAAGATTGGTAATAGTGATACATTGATTAATGAGGTTACACCACCTATCACTGAAACCCATCCTTAACATAATAGTTAGAAGGAAGTTTCACTCAACTCTGTCAAAGGCCTTAGTCATGTCAATATTATACCCATAATACTATTTTCACCCTTCCCCCTTTAGAATTCATATTATAGATGAGTTCATGAGCAATGGTTATATTGTCGAAGATTTTCCTACCATGAAAAAAAACAGATTGAAAGAGGGATATGAGCTTAGGCAGGAGAGGTTTCAGTCTCTGAGCAAGAATCTTGGAGATGATTTAAGTGGTATTGCAAAGAGAGATAGGTATGAAATGGGATGGAGAAGAAAGAGCATCAATTTTGGGTCTGAAGGATATAAAGGTGGAGTCTATTTTCTTGAATCTTCACCATCGATTTTATACAGTGACCACGTGGCATCATCTTAACGCATGACCCAAAAATAATATCGTAGAAAGTTTTTTTTTTCTTTTTTTTATATTGAAAAAAGTCACGTAAAAAATATGTGTTGATTTAAGACTGTCGATCATATATACACGTGGCAGCATCTGAAATATCTTGGATATATGGATCTTTATCCTACACGTGAGAAACCACACACTTAGACTTAACCGAGTTTTTAACGGAATGGAACATTTTCCTTAGATTTAAAACTTAGGGCAGATCTCCAATTTTACGGTCTGAAATGAGATATTTTGTGTTTCTTCCCGCAATATAAAGGCGGGATAAACCAATCTATTTTATCAAATAAAGAACCACAAATTATTAAGAACTTACGCAGATCTTGCATTTTATTGATTATTTAACTTTCTTGCTTAGGAAAATTCGTATTCAACTAATCAAGGTTGGTAGGATTGTGTTGTCGAATGATTTAACTATCGTATCATGTTGTCGTATCTTATAAACTAATTAAATTTAAGTTTCCAGTGATTTGACCATCATAAATGTAGATTGAAAGGTCATGAAATCTGATTCTGAAGTGTGAAAACATAGTGGTTTGATAATATTCAAGAACATTTAAGATGGATTGTTACATAATTACAGTGTTTAGATACGTTAACCTGATGTTGCATTATTCTCGAGCTCAATTAACATGTGATTAGGGTACAACCATCGGAACATTAATTTATTCAAACACATAGTTAGCTGCATACGAGAAAAGTTTGGTAGGTGGAACAAATTTCAAAATTGGCAAAAGATTTGGTTCATTATGTTTGGACCAATGTAGTCCATACCGGATTTCGGTTCGTACCGGTCGAGAGCGATACACTGGTACGCCGATATATTGGGAAAATTTTAGTTTCAAATATCGGCGAAATATCAGTCCATATATTTTATACCTATAATTTTATGAAAAAATATTAGTTCACATTTTATAACTATAAATATATTTTAACACGTTATAACAAACGTTTTTTCACAAAGTTTAGAAAGAAAAACTAGTAGTCATCCAAAATATATAGATCCATAGATTTCATACAAAGTTCAAACTGGAAACACAAGAGAAACAGGAACAACTTCAAAGTTTATCGTCTAAAATGCTAATTAAACAAGGATATTACAATTCTAATCAAGATCATTAGATTGATTATAGATATTATCATATGCATATACAATTCTAAAATACCATAAAAAATATGAGTAACAATTGAAAACCTTAAAACAAGGATAAATTTTTTTTATTTCTTTTAAATTTATTTTTAAAAAGAAAAAAATCGGCCTTACAGGTCCATATCGGCCGTACCGGTCAAACCGGTACGGTCCATACCGGCCGATTTTTCGGTCAAATATCGTTCACCGGTCTACCGGATTTCGTCTCGCTTACACTCCGAAACCGATAAAACCGACAGTATATCGGCCGGTATAGACTACATTGGTTTGGACAACAAATTTACTTGCCAATGAATACAAATGACCTCAAGTTTTTTTTTGTTTGTTTGTCCTCGTAAGGTTACTTCGTGTAACAAAAGCAAGCATTAGACATGCGATGAGCACTACTACTGAGCTGTAATAACTAGGCAGCAATTCAACTACTGAACATATTCGCATACTTAGAAATCAGGATGACTTTCTAAAAATACACATGTGCCAGAGAATAAGTAAAGGTGAGAAGAGGAAGCTCATACCATACTTGGCTAGTTTGCTCTTCTTCTTTTTTTTTTTGGCTAAAATTGAGCCAGTAAACTTGCATAAAAAAGCAAAAAACATAATTGAACTCGAGTTAACTGAATCAATAAGATCATTATTTAGATAGATCGAAAATGTCAAAAATGTACACATGATCACCATTATTTTATCTTGACCTGACCATATCAGCATACCACACGATCTAGTAGTTTCCTCCTGTTGGTTATTTTCTGGCGTCATTTTTCATTTATCTGTATATTCTGTACTGTTTTTCGTGACAATCAATTATTATTTTTTCCTAGCTTAAAAGAAAACAGAACGAATAGAGTACAGTGTTTAGTAGGTGGTGGTGAAGAAAAGAGAATGATTCGAAAACCCCTTCCGTTTATTTCACGTTTCTTATCATACCTTACAGCGTATGCAAATAGAACATGGTATACGTTGTAGGTAACATGGTAAAGGAATAAAAGACAGCGACAACATTGTACCTAAAGGATAGACACATTGACAATGCTACACCCTTTTACGTTTCTCTTGATATGCGTCTGAGGCTGAACCACTTCTACTTACACATAGAAAGTTAACATATTTTTCGCACGTCTCTTGTACTTCCCATCTTGAGTCAAGCTGATGAACAATTTTCGCAGTGTTTTTTTTTTTTTTTTTGGGTTGTTTAGACCAGGACAAGATAAATGGTATAATCAATTCGTCGTACTTGACGCGTAGTGGGCGTGCATACACCCTACGACAGCCATAAAAAAGAAAATAAAGAAAATGCATATACCCTACAGATTTTCTGCCTCCACTTTCAAGTTCTCAAACTTGGCTCTTGTTTTTTCTTCTATTATTGTGTTATTTGCTCAAAATAGAGGCGTCTACAGCTAACGACAAATAAATGTTGATATATTAATAGTTGGTGTTGAATGATGATGCTACTCTGTGATTGTAACATTCAACTAATCAATCAAACCCAAATGAAAGCAAAGTTCTTTGAATGACGTAAAACAATTAGTTGATCAATCAAAAGCAAAGTTTTATGTCACCCACAAAAAGATGATGAAAATTGAACTATAATTATTAAGCTTCTGTAAACCACAATTTTGATAGTTGTCTGATCTTTCAAAGGGCTTTCTAGGTATATAAAATTTGCAGAATCTTAATGCGTAATTTGAGAAATGCCTTACTTCAAACTTCTTTTTCTTCTGACGCACAAGAGTAAAGCTTGATTTTTTTTATTTTTTTTGTGCTTTATTAAAAGTTTAATTTTCTTGTCCCATTTAAAATGGATGTCGTTAATTGGTATGTCCCGATAACAATGTCATGGGAGAAATTTTTAGAATAGATTTATGGGAAATACACAGTGTTTTCCAACAGATAAAGAGGGCGTCTATGCGCAGCTTATATAATCAAGAGAGACCTTATGTAGAAGACATTGGCATTTTTTCTTAGCCAGTAGAGAATAGGGTATCAGTCAAAGTCACAAGACTCACAGCCATAAGATAAGAACCATTTATTTTTGGGGAAAATGTTTGCTAGCTGTTCAAAAGGCAAAGAGTAGCATCAGTCTCTCTAATGCAATCAAGCAGGATCAGTACTGTGAGTTCGTGAGTTGTTTGAACTACCCAATCGGATATGAACCTGAACTTAAAATAAGTCGCTAATAGTGTTCACTAACTGCGAGATGCACCTGGTTGCATTCAAGAATGGTCACCGAAGTGAATGACCTCACTCTACTACACCGCATTTTTATGTGCAGCCTTTGATTCACAACAACAGTGCAAAAGCGAGAAACTACAAAACTGACTCAACAGAGGGAGTAAAACAAAATAAATAAAAAAAAAAACAATTCTCTTGCTATAGTGCTCTTCTCAGTTGCCTCAACCGCACATAGAGATAATAAAAACAACCGGAGCTGAAGCTTCTACTGAGTGTGAGTTATGAGATGTTTCAGGTGCTTCTACTATTGTAAGTTTGTAACACGTACCATATGTGGTCGTGTGGTAATTAATTCATCAACCAACATGGAGAACAATAACACAGTGAATAGATTCCACGCGGGTATTATAATAACAATACTAAACAGGTATCTCTTCCTTCTGTAGTTGTTCACTTTCTGCAGGAGCTGGGCTATAATGGAAAAATAATCCCCAAGTAGCTGCGTAAGAAAAGAGAAACTGCAAGAAAATAAGGTTGTTTTATCAATTTGCTCTTTTTTTATTTTTATTTTTGTATCTACAGATCTTTTCTACCCCTCATTTCTTTGATCTTTTCTAACATTAGACACCTCACAAACACAAAACATCTAGGTAAGTATTACACAAGCCATGTCACCGAATCTGCTCAGCATTCAGAATAGTTATATGGATCTCACGGGAAATTATGGTTTTGTTTAGTGGGTTTTTACTTAATGGCAGACCAAAGTTTTGGACTCCCATAATAATCATCACTGTCATAAGGAATACCAAACTCCATGAGAGTTGCCAAATCCATACAAAACTAGACAATCTTCAGCTATGATAATAATGGCGGGCGCTACAACCTCGTGATCTAGCATATACACGAGAAATGAGACTTACACAATAAAGAGCTACGCGACCTTCTTTTTCATTGTTTTTCGTTTCCGACCCCAATTTCACCTTTGGTGTCCCCTGGTGACCTGAAAGAAGAAATGAACCATCTTTCAGTAAATATGCATCTATTCATTGCAAGCAGTACTTTTAAGTGATTACCAAAGCCCAAAAACAAAACTTAAATTCAACTCTTTATTCCTTCTCTAAATCAACCATTGTCACAGGGTGTGGAAGAAATATGAATGATAATAGTATTTGGAATGTTTAATCTGTATGACCAATAAGTCCTAGTCGTGATCGATGTTTTGGAGATCCAAATCCCAAAGTGTTTTGGTTCTGAAGTTATCTTAGCTCATGTGGAACTACACTAAAAACCGTAATGTCGCTAAAGATCGAACTATTGTTTCCTTATGCGAAAATCAAAGATCACTGTAAAATTGCCAAGGAAAAATAGAATAGGATAATTCAACTTGATTTCTGTCATTTACCTTCACCACTAGCCAGACCACGTCGTTGGATTAGCGTTGAAGCTTGACTTGCCGATGATAATGTTGTTTGAAATGATATTCCCCTTCCTGTTACGTAAGCTGCTTGACGAACAACAGCCAGCCAAGCAGCCATTTGCACTGGTTTCTAGAGAACGAGAGAAATCGGAAAAAAGAGACAGTTGGAGAAAAAGAGAACTAGTGAGACGAAGTATTCCACAACTGCGGTTGACTTGATCGAGGTTTGGATGACTATACCATGTGTAAGAACATTCGAACATGCGTGCACATGGCCATTCATTTTTGAGATACGGATTGGTGGCTTTAAGAAACAAACAACCAATTGAGAATGCTTCGGTGAGATGAGTAACAACTAAAGAACCCCTTCAGGCATGAGACTTTTAAATTCAAATCTCATTCGCTAGTCTAAATACGTGCACATTATTCAAATATTCCATATGGATAGATTATTGTGCGCATTTGGAGGAGCGTCTGTAGAATCAATAGCATCAGCTGTCACCCCTGTTTTAGAGTGATCAAACTGAAGTCTGCCTGGATTTAAACGCATTCACTCAAAATGACAGCTGAAATCAACATATAGGTCTGAAACCTCCGACTATAATTCAGACACTCGGTGCATTCTGTAGTGTAGTGGAAAATGATCATTTTAGAAAGGCACTTCTGTGTGTGATTCAAGACCTTATTATACATCTTGGTTTTTTCATGCACCAAAAACAATATGAAAGACAGAAACTAGATAAATGATAAAGTCAGACGACTCGGTTATTAACAAAGAAGTAGAACTAAAACAACAACAAATTCGAAGGAGAACAAGCTCTTTTGTTCTGTTCTGTATTGTTAAAATCACTTTTCTATTCCTATGAGCTCATACACAAAGCACACAAATATCAATAATCAAGAGAAGTACAGAGAAATTATTTTTCCTCAGCCGGTCGAGGACCCATCCATTTGAAGTTGTCTGCATAAGCCTTAACCTGCAACAAAAACCACGTCAGAAACAACTTATAGACACAGGAGTTGAGGAAGGAATATTTACAGTTGTCAAACTTCTCAAAAAGCACGTTATATTTGAACAATGATATAAGCTAAGGACTATCATAAAACCTCACGAAATTCAACTTAAAAGACTTTCTAGTTCATTTTTTTGTTTTGTTTGTTTCCAACTCTTGCAATTGAATGTTTTGTTGGAGGGGTATATCATTGGACTTCTCCACTTGAAGATAGATATTACTGCAAGTGAAGAAGTTCAAGAACATACAACTTGAGAGTTGTGTTTTAGGTAGACAATGTTGCAAAAGGCTGGATGCACATTGAACGTCCTTAGAAGGATATAGGCATTAGGATCTTCCTCTCTTACAATGCTTCCCTTGAAAAACAGCACATTCACTGATTTTCCTAAAAGAACCATTCTGACCTAGTATGAAACATGAGGTCTTTGAGAAAAGGCCATTCCCAGTCAAAACCTTAATCAGAAGGCAAATGACATCACAAGGAGTAAGCCAAAAATCAGACTTAACACATTAACATAAATAGATAAAGCCTCCCTATTACAAGTGTAAATTCTGTTTATCAAGTTAATAAGAGAAGAAAACGAACCTTCAAAAGTGGCGTATGGTGCTTCTTAACCTGCACGAAAAAAGTTATGTAACAATGTCTTGGTTTACCATATCACACAAAGAAGCTGACAATAAAGTTGCATGAAAATAAACCATCTTCTGATTACAATCATCTGTACTATCCATGATAATCATGCGTATGATTGAGAACAACATTTGTTTTAAATTGTAGCAAAGAAGAAGAAGAAAAGTACATGTTTGTAAGTTGTAAGATAAAATCATAGAAGACAAAGGACATCCAAGCATCCAAAGTAAATGGCTTATGAGAACTAGCATGAAGGTGATGAAATCAAGATACTGTATCTCATTTTTCCTCGTCAACAATATTTTAGTTTCCAAGAAAAAACTAGAGTGCATAATATCAAAGCTATCAGATTTCACTAAGTAGATGTCTGTTTGGTCAAATGCCCTATTTGGTAGCGATGAAAGAATTAATGATTTATAAATGAAACAGCATGGCTTTTATACAGCAAAGTTGCATAAGACTGGTATTACAAATGACATCACTTAGTATTTACACCTACAGCGGATGAAGATCCAATGTATGGCAGCCTGTCAGAAGTGAGTGAAGCTAAATTGGTAGATAAATTGAATCGGGTAAATATTTGAGAACTGGGACAATCAGTCTCACAGGTGCAAAGACAAGATCAATGCTGTACATATGGAAGATATGAAATTACGTTTTCAGGTGCATAGATGAATGTGACAAAATGGGAAAATAAGTATACATTTTTGTACACTGACAATACATACAAATTACATTAGGATTTTATAACAGTTCAAAGTTCCAAAACTTCTACCTACTGTTACAACTTTAATCTTGATAAAGAGACTATCTTTAGGTCTTATTAACCTTTTGAACCATACAAACAAAGGACTCTAGTACCTTATTGGAGAAATCTTATGAATTTGCAAATATGTAGTCAAATAATGAAGTGCAGAGCAGATATAGGTAGTCATTTCCCACTATTCATATAAGAAAATCTCTTCTACTAGAAAAGAAAAATATAGTAGATAATTCTAGAAGTTACAACCTCCATGACTTTACTGGTTTCCTGAAAATAAGTAGTGATAAAACATACCACATATTCCCATCCATGTTTCTCCGCAAAGAATTTTGCAGCTTCTTCACTTTCGAAGCTAAGTGCAGCATCACCAACATTAGCATACGGGTCCCCAGTTGATGTCCAGCCCATCAAAGGATTTTCCCACCTGCAAACAAGAAACTAAACTATCGACAATCTGAGAGTACATATTTAACAACGCTTGTTTTAGACCCTGTTAAATCAAATTATCTCTTGTATACTAGGAATACAGCCCTGTATTACCTCTGTGTTCTAGGCTTCGTTGATTTTACATATGTGTAGACTTAAAAATTAAGGTTTTAATATGTGACTATTTACATTCGTTCATTAATGACTAAGATTAGTACAAACCTAGCTGAGCAGGATGTCATCAACTTATTCCACACTCAAACAACGAAACAGTATTTAAAGTGTAAAACAAATTGCAAATGAGTGAACGTACTTCTGGTTTGACATGAAATTGATCTTCCATCTTCCAACTTTCCCAGAACCTTGTTGGGTGGCGCTCCGAGCAGGTGAGTAGATTACAACCTGCAAATACATAAAATGATTTGTAAGGATAATGAACTTCACAGGATCACAGACAAGACAATACAAGTGAATGTAGATTATAAAGATGGCTTAATAAGCCCAAAATTGAATGGTCCAATGAAACCCGCGTAGCTAAAACTCCAAATTAACCTACTGGTAAGAATTTGAATCCCGTTAATAACAGATTACGAATCGCCCTAATTCAGGATCAAAGCAATTAACAAAACCTCTATTTGAAAGACTTATTCATTGGATTTTGAATTAGGAGCAAAAACCCTAAAAATGAAAATGTAAGAAAAAAGTACCCTTCTATGGAGATGTTCTAGAGGGATACCAGAAACCATCCCGATCTCACCAGGTTTAATCTCTACCAATGCATCTGATGAGAAAGATCTTGAAGACGAAGCAGAGAATAGAGCTGATCGGACATTATGAAACGCAACCCTAGAGCTACGTTGAAGAGTGTTGGCCATCTTTGAGACCTGGTTTTTCTTCAAATCATAGTTTGTTTCATTTTTGTTTTCTCGTATATCATTATGATTCTACGCACAAATCTGTCTTCACTGCTTTGAGATACGCGTCAGTAGGTTGTACACATCTCAAGAAACACCGGCTCCTCTCACACACCTCGAATGGACATTGTGGGAGTGGGTCTTTGTCCAATTTGAGACCCGAATGGCTGCTTATTTAAGAGCAACTGCAACTGTTGGATTAGAGTAAAGAGCAAATCCCAAATTTTGTCTGGTCTTTTAAAAAGAAAACGCAGCGATTTAGAACTAAATTATGCTCGGACGCCTTTATAACGAGAAGTTTGTTACTGGGCGCTCTCATAAATGGACGTCACATGACACGGACGCTTGTTTAACGTAACGTATGTTATTGGACGCTTATTCTGGTGAGCGTATAATAGGTCTGGAACCATACGCTATTGTTACTGAACGTCTATATTGATACGCTCCTTTAAGAAAACGTATGGATAAGCGTCCATCCTAAGCAGCGTCTTTTATCCAAACGCATTCATACAGGAACGTATGTAAGTTGTGCGTTATCTTGTGTGAACGTATAATGATAGACGTTGTTGGTGATAGACGCCTGGATGCCAAACGCGCCCCTATAAAAGCGCTTATACAGATAAATTGGCGCTGCTTCAAGGGAACGTTTAAGCCAGACGCTCTTCTGCGTTGTGTTTGTTCAACAAGCGTTGTTTTAGTGCAGCGTGAGAGAAGACGCTTTTTTGGGTGACCGTTTCATTAGACGTCGTTCAGCAATGACGTTCGTATTTCAATACGTTCTCTTAGGAGGACGTTTAGGTATTACGCTGTACCAGAAGAGCGCCTGACTATATATAGGTTTGGTCCGGCTATTGGACCAAGTTTTCTCCCGTACTGTACATTTGCTCGCCAAAATCCTATTTTTACTCGTCCGTTGGGCCTGATTATTGGCGACCAAAGACTAAAAATGGGGTTTACTCTTTGGTCTAGTCGTCCGTTGCAGTTGCCCTAAGGGGACAAAATATCGCTAAACATGGACCAGAATACTGAAAATCGAGCATGATTAAAAACACTCGGAACCTATTACCATAAAAACAAGAATGTTTTTATAATGGAGAAGTATCTAAGGACATGTGTAAACATTATATAATAAGAGGTTATAATGCTAGGATAAAAGTAAAACATTGAAAAAGTCTTCTTGATCTAACACGGTAAACGAGATATCTACCATATCAATCTGAAGCCAGGACGCATGGAAAGTAAAAAAAGGAGATCAACGGTAATGGGGGAACAAAGCATTAAATAAAATAACAGAGCACGCGTCATGTGATCAGAAGCATTTAGTGCGTCTGACAAGAGTCGACATATACACCTTATTTCGGGTCGCGATCAAAAGGAGAAAGGAAACCATTCACATCTCAGATCGTGTCCAGAACAAGTCGGGGCAAAGAATAGCATGTCGAAAGAATCCACGAAGTGGTTCAGGGAACAATATTAAGAGATTCAAGTCATGCTCCCGAACAAACTACATCAACCTGGATGCAAATGCCCAACACTGGAGTTTGGTTGTATAACCCATTTTGTTTATATATACTGAACTTAGCCAAGAGAGAAGGCATGTTATGTTATTGTGAGAGAAAGTTATAGCAAGTTTAAGAGTGTTGTTTTGAATGTTCTTGAGGGAGATTGAGTTCATAACATTGTAAAACATGTCTTCCTTAAGTAATATCAAGTATTTTACCCCCGTTGACGTATGTAATCATGCCGAACCACGTGTCTTTCTTTTGTGAATGTTATTACGTTCGTAGTTTACTTACTTATTTACAAATGAATGATTAGATTTGGGTAGTTAGGCTTTATACAACTATGTTTCGGCGCTATAAGCAGGGATGTTAACATCTTGTTAAGTACCTTTGTGGTTGATTACCTCACAAACAACGAGATTTACAAGCTCCAAAGTGTCACTGACCTCTGTTGAAGCTAAAGATTTTTCGTTGAAGTTGTTTATTTTATTTTTTACTTTATCAGTAACTATCCTTAAAGATCTATAAGCTTCAAAGTGTCACCGACCTTTGTTGAGGCTAAAAGATTCTTGTAGGAATTATATATGCTCTAATATTAACCAAGTTTGTGGATCTACAAGCTCCAAGGTGTCCCTGACACGCTGTTAGAAGTGAAGATAGATCTAGATTGCCCGAAGTTCAAAAGGACTATGAATTTGCGAAGTATTAATGTTTTCTTCTTTCTATGTTATGTCGTAAAAATACCTTTTAGTAGTTGTAAAAGAGTTGTTATAAACTAGTTTCTTTATTTTCAAAAAGCTTTAAAATATTTAACTCTTTTTTCTCTTTAAAACCCTAATAAAGATCTTGTTATTTCGCTTAATAAAACAGCGGTGGAAACTTTCAAAACTTAAGGTTCAAGAAGCCAAACCCACAAGGGAAAATGAGGATCAGTTGAAGCCAAAAGTTATTAAAGTGATCTAAACTCAAGTTATTAATGTTGCTATCTAAATTTCTCAAAGCTCTTCGAAAACTTTAATCTCGAACAGAAGAAGTTAAGGATCAAAGAAAAACAAGGTCTTGGATAATAAGGTTTTTCTACATCTTGTTCAAATATCAACAGAAGAATTTTTCAGTCATTGAAGCCGACAAGCTAGTCAGTCTCCACTCACCCAGTAACAAAAAAGCAGACTTGCGCTAGAAGTTAGCTGAGAATAATAACCTAGTATTTTGGCCATGACGTTCTTTCCCAAAAAATCACCTGGACACAACAAATCTTTTTCAGTGGGGTAGAATTCTGACATGAAACAGAAAACTACCTCTGAACACTGACATTTTTGTTACAAGTTGTCGGATATAGGGATTAGAACCCGACAAAAGAATCTTTAAAAAATGCTTTATTTCCTTTAATAGGTTATAGTGAGTCTGTGTATTTTTCTTCTGAACGTACGTCAACATTGGGAGAAAGCGAGACTCAATGGCCAGTTCATCGACGCCGACACAACATTTGTGAAGTTGGACAGTAGCAGGAGCGAGTCTACATGAGGGAATCACGACTTCTGGACAGGAAAGTAATCCCAAATCGAGGCAGATCCTGATGAGAGGAACCCGTTCCGATATGCTACCAGTTAATGAGGAAATACACCCGATCCGAGAACCTGTTATGCAAACTCGTGGAGTAACATGTGAAGGAGAATATCCCCCAGATGGATTATCCGACTTCAGACGGTGATGAGGAGCAAGCGCGAAGAAGGGCCCGCGAAAAAGAGCACAAGATGATGGGTGAAGCGGCACGAAGGGAAGCGGTTGAGGTAAAAGCAGATATGCAACATCAAATCATATTGGGGAAAAAACATCTAGTCGAAGGAGACAACGATCCAAGGAGGGACAACCCCTCTAGCCATGAGAGTATAGATGCGACTCTAGAGAGGATCCTAACGAACCAGCAAAGGCAGAAAGAAATGGTTAGAACGCTTGAACGAAGGAACCTACTGTTAGAACAAGAGAATAATCTACTTCGAGATAAAGGGATGAACACGAGAGGATACCAAGGGAATACTCTAGAGAGGGGTCGAAGGATAACATAAACTCGGCAGCAGGTGGTACAACTCGAACAACTCCCAGTATGAGTAGAACACCAGAACCATTGTACTTCCCTAGGGCGCGAGCCGGCTCGATTCAATACAACACGTCGTACATGAATAGTATGGGGGGACTATAAAGAGGCATCCTAAGCCCTGCATCGAGATGACCCGTGGTGATGATATTAACACGATCCGAATGGGGAAACTCAAGATACTTCCCACGGTCCAGTTGACCGTGTTGACCCGCCAACAACGATATATCATATGCCTAGAGAGCGTACTTGTTCTTGGGATAAATAAAAAATTGTTGATCAGTCATCTCAGAAGTCTTGGGTGTAGACTTTTTCTCAAGGTTTCAACAATCGAAAAAAAAAGATTTTCACAATCAAAAAAATCATGATCATCAAAACATATGTTATGATCAAGAAAAGACCAGCCGATTTTCTCACGAATCTCATGAGAAAGATCAGTGGCTGGAAATAAAGAATCAAGAATATAAAAATCTTCATCAGAGAAGGATACATACTTTTTGCCTGAAGATGATCACGGAGGGCTATATGATGATTTCTCTGCCATCTGATCTTGACGATAATGATGATCTTGATCTTGATGATGATTTTGATGATTAGCACAACCGAGATGATGAACAGAGGAATAACTTCAGTATTGACGGTGATGATCAAGCGAATGGAAGAATGAGGAAGTTATGATAGAATGTCAGAAGAGCTTTAATGGCGGAGAAGTGGAGAAGATGAAGTTGCAGAGAATGTTGTGAGAGAAGTAATTAGGGAATTTAATTTCATTCTCTTATTTAAAGGATAGAGGCAAAGGGAAAAGTGAACCGGGGCTTGCAGGTAAAAGGTGAAAAAGGGAAAAATAGTAACATACATGACGGTTACCATCCTACTCATTGTACCCTTGGTCCAGATGAAAAGAAAGGGACAAAATGTAGTGGAAAAATATCTAATGACACGTGTAAACATCCTATAATGGGAGGTTATAATGCTAAGATAAAAGTGAAACACTGAAAAAGTCTTCTTGGTCTAACATGGTAAACGAGATATCTACCACATCAATCTGAAGCCAAGACGTGTGGAAAGTAAAAAAAAAAGATCAACGACCAAGTTTGAATGGGGGAACAAAGCATTACATAAGATTACATAGCACGTGTGATATGATCAGAAGCATTTAATGCGCATGACAAGAGTCGACGTATACACCTTACTTCGGGTCGCGATCAAAAGGAGAAAGGAAAAACTCACATCTCGGATCATGTCTTGAACAAGTCAGGGCAAAGAATAGCATATCGAGAGAATCCACGAAGAAGTTCGGGGCACAATATCAAGAAATTCGAGCCAGGCTCCCAAACAAACTACAACAACCTGGATGCAGGTGCCCAACACCGAAATTTGATTGTATAAGGTTATATTATTATCAGAGAAAGCTATAGCAAGTTTAAGAGTGTTGTTTTGAGCGTTCTTGAAAGAAATTAAGTTCGTAACATTGGAAAGCATGTCTTCCTTAAATAATATTAAATATTTTACCCCTGGACATAGGTAATCATACCTAACCATGTATTTTTTTATATGAATATTATTATGTTCGTAGTTTACTGGTTTATAATGAATGGTTAGATTTGGATATTTTATACAACTACGGTTCCTATAAAACAAGATCAATAGTTCTGCAATTGAGTTTACAAAGAGCAACAATATCTATATTTTCTGTCAAGCCGAAGACTTGGATTAGAGTTTTGTGAATAAAGCCGAGAAACTCTTAATTTTACTCGCTCAAACAAGATGGAAAGAGTGGAATTTGGCGGAAAAGGACAACCAATGTACTCCTGTCTTGTTAGCATGTGTCAGCCATATTACGTTGAATTGAACTATTTGGCATTATTTGTGGGGCATATGAGTTGCATATGTTGCAATTTAGTTCGGCAACATTACACGTGCATCAACGAAATGGGATTTGTAACATGGAAACCCAACATCACTATGTTTTTGAATAAAAGCACCAAAAAAAGGAGACGCAAAGAATCACCGCTGAAATGCATAGGAAATATAGTCACAAAGTTTGCCAATTTCACCAATGCAGCAAACCACAACGCTCCCATCCTGAACTTTCGTGGTCATCAAGTCACAACTTCGACTGTTTGCTAACTTCACCAAAACCATATCCTTCTGCATAATAAACAAGACGCTGACAGCGCCCAATTAGATATTGTATAAGAGGAAGCAACAAAAAAAACACAAGTGTGATCTAATCGACCCCTTTATAGTGGAATCTCCAGCACTATTAGTGGCCAATAACAACCTAAGGATGAGCCACAATGGAGGACACTTCAGTAAGATAATTCCAAGTTATTACTATTTCTCTACTAATTTTCTCTTTTCCAGAAGATTCATTTTCATAACAGAGCAACTCCACTACTTTTTATAACTTCATGTGATCTTCTCCACACATAATTGGTACTTAGAGAATGGAGGAGTTGAGGGGAAATGGTAATGGTTTTAGGCACTAGTTTTCAAGTAGGAATGAACATCCAAGAGACAATCTTCTTACACTGCAGACAAGGTGCATTAGGAGCACAATAATCCTATCGCTTAATATGTTTTCTTTGAAGATTTTTTCTTCCCACCACAAATATAATCTGAAGCTTTAAAAAAAAGGACACTGAACCTTTGAAACACAAAAGTGACATTCATAAAACACAAAGTATGTCAATACGCATAATAAGCAACAGCTATAAAACACTTCACAGATTTATATTAACAAACCCTCATGTGCCTCGGTATAGTTTGAAATCATGAATGGAAAACAAATTGGCTTAAACAATAATGACTTACCGAGTTCTCAATTGGAAACATCTTTTTTTTCTCTCTTCTTTCTTGACGGTTAAACACAATTCCTTTCGAACTTGCTGGACGCTCTTCACCAGTTTCCGAGCGTACAACTTTGACTTCTGAATGCTGAAGTTGCTGATCAAGCTGCGAATGTTGAAGGGTAATCTGTGAACATCAGTATAATGACACCACTATAATCAGAAATAAATAAAGAAAACAAAGGGCAACATAATTTCACTGAAGAGTTGATAGAAGGACCATTTTGTTAAAAGCTACTACTATTTTTCTGAATTGAAATTAAAAAATCCTTACATTCAAGGCAAGCTTCTAGCAACTACAGTGGGAGAAGAATCTGCTGGGGCATGTAGCCATTCTGTATCTTTTCGCCAATCATCCATAATTTTAAATAGTTGTGCGTCAATCTGGGATGAAAGCATAGACTTCGAGTGAGAACAATTGATAGGAGGTATCTCTTCTCGTAACATCTTTTAATTTGCAACTACAGGTCATCACCACCAATTATACAAGTATTTAATAACATAGACGTCTCCCCATAGATATTATCTTTGAAAATCTCAATACCGATAGAATTTTATTGTTGACAAGCTTTTTCCCCGTCATGCGAGTTGTCAGAACTGCAGCTCCTAGATTACGAACACTACCAGTAATCTTTACATGAACAACTACCACCACTGAAATGATGGTACCGTTTGGTGTCTCTCACAATGATATCCCTCTCCATCACTTTAGACACAAACTTGATTGCAGAATGACAATCTCCACACACTCTGATGTTCTTTATTATCAGAATCCTTGTTCCAGGAGGTGTATTAAGAAGAGCAAACGCTAAAGCTAACTTCTCACTGTGAACCTGCAGCCTAGCTTCCCTCTCCTGTTGATCAGTGAACGCTAGAACGTGGCTCGTATCTGGAACATACCCAGCCTGCTTAATCTTCTCACTTACCTTAACCCACATCGTACGGATTTCCTCATTCAGTGGGTGAGCATCGTCATTAGCTACAAACACATGATCTGCATTCCCTATCTTCACCCAACTATTTCCTGGTTCTTTCTTGAGCCCAATCTCTCTCATCCTTTTTCTCACTCTTGCAACATCACTCAATCTACCAATAGATGCATAAATATTAGAAAGAATTATGTGAGGACCTGAATCAGTATGATCGAGCTCAATACAACGTTCACCGGCAAAAATGCCCAATTCAGTATTCTTATGCATTCTACAGGCACCCAACAAAGCTCCCCAAATAGCAGATGTGGGTTCAATTGGCATATTTTTTATAAAATCTACGGCTTGATTAAGAAGCCCTGCTCTACCAAGAAGATCAACTTTTGTTACATAATGATCAACATGTGGTTCCACATTGTATTTCTTCATCAATTCAAAATAATATAGCCCTTCATTCACTAATCCGCCATGACTACAAGCCGTAAGAACACAAAGGAAGGTTATATAATTTGGTAAAACTCCAATTTTAAGCATTTCTTCAAATCGTTCCACGGCTTCCCTCGCTTGCCCATGTTGAGCAAACCCGGTAAGCATAGAATTCCATGACACAACATCTCTGCTCTCCAACCTATCAAAGATTTTCCTTGCGTCCTCAATGCTACCTGCCTTCGCATACATGTCAAGAATAGTGTTGCCAACAAAAGCAATAAGCTTTCCCCCTGACTTAAGCATTTGAGCATGAACCCATTTTCCTTGCTCTAAAGATTCAGTACTAGCACAAGCCTTAAACACACTAGCATACGTGAAATGGGTAGGTTTAAAACCTTCTCTTTGCATCCTCCAAAACAGCTTAAGAGCATCCTTTCCCTCACCCTTTCTGGCATGAAAAGCAATTAATGCATTCCAAGAGACTTCATTTTTACTAACCATTCCATCAAACACTACTTGAGCTTCTTTTATTCTATCAAACCTAGCATACATATCCACAAGGGAACTAGCCACATAAACATCTGAACTGTAACCACAATTTACTACAAAAGCATGTACTTGTCTACCAGGTGTATCAGTAGCTGCTGATCCAGAAGCCTTCAGAAGGCTGCCGAAGGTAAACTGATTTGGTTTCAATCCGAGATCAATCATCTGAGGAAACAATGCAAGAGCTTCTTCAGGTCTATCATTTTGAGAATACCCTGAAATGAGAGCAGTCCACGTAACCATATCTTTGCAAGGCATCTCATCAAACATTTTCTTGGCATCATTCAAACTACCACATTTTGTATACATATTAACAATGGTATTAAGGATGAAAAGATCAGATTTGAATTTTGATTTGAGAAAATGCTCATGAACCATTCTGCCTTCTCTTAGTTTTCCCAAATAGGTGCATTTCTTAAGCAATTTATTATAAAGCGTATGATCAGGTACAATAGAACCTTGGTCGATAAGATCAAGAACGTAAACACCTTCTTTTGAATTGTGGCTTTTGCGAAGGTAGTCTTTTTCTTGAATGATACAAGGTGCATCACCCTCTTCATTGTCTTCGAAGAAAGCTTCAAATGCAGAGGTACTTAGGCCTTTCTTAGATGACGTGGAGATGGATGCAATGGTGCACATATTCCCAGCAGATGGAGAAGAAAGCCCCTGGAAAATAATATTCCATATCTCTAAGGATGTTTTAATGAAACAAGAAAATCAGTTGAAATGTAAAATACATTAAAAAGGAAATAGATGCCTAATTTTGATGTTCACTAGACCAAGTTGGTTAAACAACTACTGTTTGAGTTTACATTTGAAAATACTACTCATCTCCCTGTAAACACGGTAACTTTCCCCAACAGATATAACCCTGCCCATTTGTTTCATGTTTTCGTTGTTTAATGGTTTGAATTCTGAAACCTACTAGGATATAAATTGTACGTGAAACACGAAACTCAAGGTTTCTAAGTACTCAAATAGTCAGCTATACAATCTCTATACTGCCTAGTATTTCAATATAATAGAAAACATTTAGCTACTTCACAGTTGTTTGAGCAAAGATACATAGACTTAAAACAAAAATTATTATGGCAGTTGACTGCATATAAATTTGTTTTTCAAGCCAAGCAGTGGTAAAGTTGATTGGCCTGTGTTCGTATGAGTATCAGGCAACCATGAAATAAAATCAGTTGCACAGATAACTACTTTGATTGCAACCTGTCGTAATATCTAAAATGTAAGCAAAATACTAAGGCCACCATTCTTGTTCGACAATAACGTCACTAGAAGTATCTCTCGCCAATATTGATAATTCTTATATCGCTCACAACAGAATGGATAATTCTTACACTTTTTGTCGCGGGGAGAAAAATACACAAAAGTGACCCTAAAGAAGAAGTGAACAACTGCAATTTCACAACCATTACTTCCAATTTACAACAACTTCTCCAATTCACTTCATTGTGGCTTGGAATTAGGTGAATACTTATGTCAGCACTCACTCAGTGCACAAAGATTGTAAACAAGCTCACTTGACAGAAAATCCAGACACAAAAAACAATATTAGATAGATACTTCTATAAGCTAAGGCAGCTTAATCAAAGCACCACGTCTCTAAGATAATGTTATACATAGCTAACTAGATGATCGCGCGTGGTGGGGGCTGACCGAAGAGAAAAAAAGACATGACTAAAAACCAACACAAAGTGATATCCACAATAATGCCGTTTATTGATAATAATCAACTTTGTATCTTTGAAATCCTCCTGCATACGTCCACGGCGAAAACCAACAGATACTAAAATTTTCAAATGGCCCTGAAGTAAATTCAGTTTGGGATAAACCTACCTATTTATATTCATTTACATTATGATATGTAAAATGCTAATGATATGTCTTCTGAACATTTCAGAAGCATAAACTGGCAACAAAAGAAGTAATTTAGATTCTATACTGAAACAAAGCCTTTAAACAAGTACTGGGGACGTGATTGAATCGACGGGTTATGAACATAATAGCTAGTACAGTAGATTTGTTTCAAAAAAAAACACAAACTAGTACAGTAGATCGAATGAAAATTCCAGTACAGATTATTAAATGTAGCATAGAATTGATGGACATGCATCAGTTTACACTGAATTTGGTGGAGAAGTTGTAACAGAAGAACAAAAATCAAAGACAAGACACCACACAGACCGCATACTTTGGTGTTTACCGGGCGTGGCGGATACATGAAACCAACTAATGTCGGGTGTGTCTGTATTACAAACTCAAAACTTGCACCAACTAATGGTCCATCAGGTCATCCGGTGTACTTGCTCCTACATCCTAATTCTGCTAGTTAAAACAAGGTCCCGGTAATACCACACAATGTATTCAATCTTCAATGATTGGTTAAACAGACATCGCTACACTCAGAACACTAATTCTGAAATGAATAAAAGCTTCAAGAAACAAAACATGTAATCCACAAACTCAGAACCCAAATGTTGTTTTAGCAAAGGGAGTTACAAATGATCATTAAATTAGTCTATCAGACATGATAGCTAAACAGAAAGATGCTCATTAATGTTTTTTATATAAAAGTTATAATTGAACTCTGATTTCCCGAGCATGCCAAAATTGTTGAGTCTAAATTGAATAAAGTACCTAAGTCAAAGTTACCAGTTTTGGTGCAGTGTTGAGATTGTTATGTTTAGCATATTCTTGCCAAGCAGAAGTTGGACACTAACTTGCCTGCATTGGTTCTAAGGGTACCAGACTACCAGTCGAATCTAATCCGAAATATGAGCTGGGAGATCCTGATTTTCGTTGACCTTGCACACACTTACAGTTGTTTCTAGTTCTAGCATTTAATTACCCCCAATATCTGATTTTAACTCTAATTGGCTGTGTAACAAAGACACTTTGTTTTTGAAAATTTCTCCGTGCAAATGCGTATGACTATTGGCTCTGGTACTTATGTCGGACATGCGAACTGTAAAACATAGGTGCACTGTGCACTGTAAAACCATGGCAATCATATTCCCCCAACAAAGAGACAACCATTTAAACTCACAGTCATTACAATAGTTTCATCAGGGCAAAAACATAACAACCCAAAACATTAGAAGCACTGCCAAACCATGGCAATCATGTGCCCGCCCACACAACAACAACAAAATCACTTAAGAAACCTATACGACAATCATCATAGGCTACCAGACTACTACTGATCTACCATCACAACTATATCAACAACACAACCACAGATATATCCAAAATTACACTCAATGTTAGATAGAAACACAATTACCAGGCAAGGCAAACTAACCAATCAAACAAGTTCCATTATCACAACAAGTTGTACAGATAACTACTTTGATTGCAACCTGTCGTAATATCTAAAACATAAGCAAAATACTAAGGCCATCATTCTTGTTCGACGATAACGTTACTAGAAGTATCTCTCACCAATATTGATAATTCTTATACTGCTCATACCAACAGAATGGATAATTCTTACACTTTTTGTCGCGGTGAGAATAATACATAAAAGTGACCCTAAAGAAGAAGTGAGTAATTGCAATTTCACAACAATTACTTCCAATTTCACTACAACTTCTCCAATTCACTTCATTGTGGCTTGAATTAGGTGAATACTTACGTCAGCACCCACTCAGTACACAAAAAATTGTAAACAAACTCAATTGACAGAAAATCCAGACACAAAAAACAATATTAGATAGATACTCCTATAAGCTACGGCAGCTTAATCCAAACCACCACATCTCTAAGATAATGTTATACAAAGCTAATTAAGTAAAAATGATTTCTGAAACTCGTGAGAATCCGAACAGCACTAATACACACAACTCAAAGCTTGTACATAGAAATTGACAGAGATTAGAATTCGAGCAGGATTTCTCAGAAATAAAAAAACGTACCCTTTTATGGAGATGTTCTTGAGAAATACCAGAAACAATCCCAAGCTCACCATGTTTAGTTGCCTCCACCAATCCATCGGATGAGAACGATCTCAATGAAGGAGCTGATCGGACATAATAATGTAAAGCCCTAATAAACATTTTTCGTTGCGAAGAGTTCGCCGTTTTTAGACTTCGCCCTCGACCCAAACATGATTAACGGTTTCCAGTCCTTCGACATACGCATAAAAGATCATTACCCGTATCCCCAGAGTATAATGTGATACTTTGATGCGATACTACGCGGAGTATTAGTTTCTACGCTCCTCCCAGTTGCAGGTATAAAATTGCCCTGATCCAAAGTTAACCTTTTGACCTTATTCTGTGGGGGTCAAGGATCGTGGCATTCTTTTAGGACAGTGGCTGTTTATATTAGGATGGGACCAATGTAGTGAATCGTTTTCTTGAACTTCAAGTAATTTCCCTCGCCGAGAAACACAGTAAGTGTGTAGAGAGACCAAAAGAGGAAAGAAAGAGAAATCAACGAAAATTCCAGTATTTATGATTTTGATCAAAGAGTAGAGAAAACCCCTTTCCCATTCTGGAACGATTTTCAGTTTCTTCAAAGGTAATCGTCTGAATCCTCCTTTATCTTCTCTAAAATTTCATTAAATTAAAATTTGATATTTTCTTTGTTAATGGAACTTTTTGATTCTGTTTTAAAATTTAGTTTTTCTTTTGTTAATAGACTTTTTTAGGGTTTTTATTGTGCACAATTCTGTTTTGGGTGATGTAATTTCTGATACTCTACAGATATAAAAGTTTAATTGAGTGACATTGATGAATTTCTTTTATCCACGGTAGTGGATTTAGTGTAAGAGAAAGTAATTTTAGACACTACAAGTGAAAATTGATGTACTGTAAATACCCTAACAACGTCTGCTAATTTAAAAAGGGATGATTTTAACTACTAGTAGTAGTGCACTAGTGCAACACTAACAAACTGTTAATTGAGCCACACCAGATGATTTTTTTTTTTTTTAAATTGATGAGTACAAGGGGTTAACCTCTATAATAAATGCAAGATAAGAGACCAGATATGCCCTAAGAGTGATTCTAAGCAACTTGGGGGAAGTTGATTTAATGTTGGTCCTATGCACCAAGACAAGTTTGACAGAATGTGCTTGTGATTATAAGATGTAGAGGGCCAGCTATGATGGAGAAACGTCAATGAACTAAGAGATGGCGTGTTATAGTTTTTATTGAAATCATTTTCACTTGGCACCAGATTGATTGGATGCAAGCATCCAAGAACGTTTACTAAAATTTTTGTTTTTTCTTATTTCGGTCTTTCTTCCATGTTTGAGTTTTAATTGATTACATCCTTATTTTTGCATTCTTTAGTTTAATTTTTTCCTCCTAAGATTGGACTCTCAAGTTCTAGATTCGCTTGGCATTATTTACTTTTTTTGGTTGAAGCTGTTGAACTTATTTTGTCTGACAAGTGTATAGGTTGGTTATCCAAAACTTATGATTGGAGAAAGGTATCCTAGTCAATTTTAAGTTGGAATATTGAAGTGTTCAAATTGATGGGCGCGCCTAAACAGAAGTGGACTGCGGCAGAAGAAGCAGCCCTTAAAGCTGGAATACTTAAACATGGTACAGGAAAATGGCGCCAAATACTAAAAGACCCAGAATTCAATGGTATCTTAATTTTGCGCTCAAATGTGGATCTCAAGGTATTGCTTGAATTCTTGTTGAATTATAATATATAGCTCTCTTTAAGATGAGTCTTTTCTTTTGTAAGTTCTACTCTTTAAAGATTCATTCCACTTCTTAAATTTCATCACGTTTCTTATCCTTTTCAAAACTTTAAATTAAATTAATGTGCTTCAATCAGGATAGAATAAATGGAGAAACATGCGCACACCAAGATCATTTCTGCCAGCTGACAGACCAGATACACTTAATAGACCTGATACCCCTGACCTGAGCAGAGCTAGGTCAGGTCATAAGAAAAGCCAACTCAACGTAAAGCCTGATGAAAATCCTTTGGCCCTTAGTAGGGAAGCTCAAAGTGATAATGACATTGTTGATGCTAAGCCAATTGCAGTTGCTGATGAGACCTTGTCAGTGTCTGGTTCAAAACAATCAACTTTAAGGTCTTTTCATCACATTGTTATGCTACAATTATTGCTGATGTGCAATGGACCTGATTTTGACAAATTTTGTGAATTGTCATGTTTGTAAGCTGGACAGTCTTATAATAGAAGCTATGACCAATCTTAAGGAGCGTAATGGGTCTAACAGGATTTCTATTGCAAC
The DNA here is from genome assembly GCA_023531435.1 of Papaver californicum. Lineage (NCBI taxonomy): Eukaryota > Viridiplantae > Streptophyta > Magnoliopsida > Ranunculales > Papaveraceae > Papaver > Papaver californicum. Next base: position 3,936,306 of record JAJJMC010005091.1, read on the forward strand.
CTACATAGAGATACTTCTTTTCCTTGAACCTTTTGTATTTAATGTAAAGATAAGCTTAGCCTTGCAGTGCTTATAGCGCTACACCAATGTTACTACAAATGGTTTGCAACATTGCCGGGATTTACAATGATAAGTTCTTAGTTTAGTCATTGCAAGCATAGAATTCTTTATTCCAAAAAAATTTACTGTAAAATGGTGGAACACTTACATATCCAGTCTTAGAGCAAGCACACGAGCATCTCTACGTTTCACACAGCAAATCCCTAGATTAATTTCGGATAATGTAATCCCAACCTTTTTTTTTTCTTGTTTAGGATCACTATTGTGCGCCACCAAATTTCAAAAGGATCTTGTCAGCCAAGCTAAAGTTTTTTATTGCGATTGAAAAAGTGATAAAGGTAATTACTCGCAGATGCAAAATTAATTAGCGTAAATAGATCTCATGCTCACTGCCTCACCCATTTCTTGAATTGCAAGCATGTTTTGTAGCTGATTAAATAAAAGTTCGTGGACTAGTAAAGTTCCATAGACCTCTCATCTGCTGTTTCTTCTGTTTTTACTTTCCAATAGAACTAACTAAACCATATAATTATCTTAAATTCTCAAGTTGATGGAGACTATCAAAAAAATGGTTTCCACTATATGGTATGTCTTTTTCCCATGTTGAAGAACCAAGTCAATATCAACTACTTGAAATGTAAAAATAGATACTCAAAAAGAAAAAACAAAGAAGGAATTGAAAGTAGTATATCTTTATTAAGTATCTTTGCTTTTTACAAGTTTTTTTCCCCATTTCTGCTTACAGTTTTTTCTTCATCAGCTTTGGGTTTCATCCTAAAATTGTCTTCGCAGGTAAATCGCAAATACAGGATTGCACCAGACTCAGGTTCCTATGAGAAAAGCAAAATACCTGAGATGCTACCCCTGGAAGCCATGCAAGGTGACTCTCCCGACATAAATAAAGATGGTGATAAAATCATCACTAGGACATATATTAATTCAGAATTGGCAGCAATGAGATTTATGACAGCACAGCAGGCTGGTGCAGCTGCTGCTCGAGCAGCTGCAGAGGCAGAAGCACGCATTGCAATAGCTGAACAGGCAGCAATGGAGGCAGAGGCAGAAGAAGCTTTGGCTGAAGAAGCAAAGATGACTTTGAGAGCCAAGAATGCATCGGTACTAGTCTTAAGCTGATATTTTTGTTTCTCTCTTTCTTTATTTTCCATCTTCGCCGCATCTCTTTTTTTTTCTGAATGCTCAGTTGTATCATTCTTGAGTAACTAAATAATTTTGCACTTCTTAATTTCACAGTGGATAGGATTGAGAATCTTGATATATTATGGCCCCCAAATGCGGAGACAGTCATCTATAAAAGGGGCCATACCAAATTAAGACCTAGTGTATCAATCCTGTCAGGATTGTGTTAGTTAAGTTGGGATACATGTTTTCTTTCATCTTCTTTCTTCTGAGAATTTTTCTCGAATTACTCGGAAAGCATTAGAGACTGCGTTTTAGAACGCGAGTTACCATTTAATTGATTTTAGGTTTCAAAAGGACTTGTTGACACATGTGACTAAGAACTCTTACACGCCCACCTTAGAAGTGAGCAAAGATGGGACTCGAGGAAGAAGTTCCCATTTTCAGTTCATGAAGGTTTAAGGACCCACCAGGCACCAATAATAAGATCTGCTAGAGAACCAGTTTGTTATCGTAGGATGTGAGATCTGGTAGAACATCAGAAATTTATTCTATTTCCTTTTTCTCTGTTTCTACGTGCTCTCTTATTTTCCTCAACGTTTTGAGATGAGATCTCTTCTTTGTGGTGTTTTAGTTAAATCACATGCTGCAACCTTGAGCACGTAGTTTGTGCGTGAAGGGGACATTACATGCACGCCATGGAGATGGATAGGTATTAACGATGGACGCTATTTCAACTACTGATCTTCTTTTTAATGCTGTTATGCTGACCAAGTCTGTACATATGGAAATAATATTTTGTATAGCTTGTAAAAATGGAGGATTCATCATGTTTCTGAAGTTCTTTTCTTTGCCTCCTTGTCTGAGTGTTAATAGCTTTAGAATGGAACTGAAGGTTGTTGCCCCGCTAGATCTTTACTTCTTTTAACCCAAATGAATGAGTGAAAGAGATATATCTTTTCTGCATAGCATCTGTCTGCATAGTTTGTTTTCTTGCTTGTCTATGAACTGTACGGATCTAGTGCAAAAAGGTTTAAACCCTATGATTGAGTAAACTTTAATTAATTTACTTACCAACAGCCATTCATTACAGTATTGGTACGCAAGATTACCAGCGAATCATTTTTTGAGGTACTTTGTCCGGCAGATAGTTACACTATCTCTTTGAGTTCTTGCCTCCAAAACGTATAGCTGTGCAGCCTTTTCTTTTTTCCCTTCAGAACAGATAATGTAATACTATACTAGCCAATTTCAGCATGATACTTTAGCCAAGTGATCTAAAAAACTCAAATTCTAATCCTTGTTGGTCTTAAGAAATCCGCCCCAAACAAGAATCATAATCAATGAGGTTCAGCCTTTGGTGAATAAGTGTGTAACATGTTCTTCGGAACTCATTGTCTAGTCTTTCTAATTTCTAGTTGTAAGAGGTATATTTCTAGGGGTCTTTAAATAATGTTCCCAAATCTTTATTGTCCAATCATCAGAATAGGACCACCCTTCCCTCCTTGAAGCATAATGGGGCCAGATTCAATGTTAGCTTTCACATTTGCAGGCTCTATCAGCGCTTTATGCTCCAGAGAGCCCTAGTAGAATAATCCTCTCAATCACACAGTCTGAACTCTAAAGAGTAAACTTTGCTTGAGCCCTAGTAGAATAATCCTCTCAATCACACAGTCTGAACTCTAAAGAGTAAACTTTGCTGCCTGATACATGGCTAGCCATATTTGAAGATGTAAGCTTTCCATATGAATATATTGTTATATCTGTAACAATAGAAAACACTAAACAAAAGAAGATGTTAAGGTTAATAAAATCTCGAAATTAATATCACACAATGGACAGAACCACCTGCTCAGCAAATTGTCCTTAACACAATAGTCCGCGGGTACTCCTCAAGAATGAGAGATGTTATACCCCCACAGCGGAGATGTGTTCAGGATATAACTGTCCGATATGACTAGTATAAACACAATACTAGTCACCCTCAAACAAACTCAACGGCAATTTAGATGGAAGAGAAATAAATAAGCAGTGCGTAAAACAAAGCAAGAAGAAGGGAAAAGAAGACAGGATAATAGCTGCTTCTGGAGTGAGTTGAAATGAAAAAATTCGTTTTCTTTTATAGGTAGAAGAAGAGAGTAGCTTTAATGGGTATTAATTGAAAATCAATTTCGTGCATGAAACACGGACATAAATCTTGAAACGGAATTAAAACGGTCAAAATTTTATTTTCTCTTTAATTCAGCTCAAATCTCACCGGGTCAGACGCCCCCTCATATTTAAAACAAACTTTAATTTAGTTTTAAATTCTTTAAGGAAATAATTTATGTTCAGAAAGGTAAGTCTTGGTTGGCCCGCAGCCGCAGCTATGCCCGCACCCGCAACCATACTCACGCCCGCAGCCGTAGCCACAGCCACACCCGCACCCACAGCCGCAGCCGAGCCCGAACGTGTGTGCTTCGGTGCAAAGCACCGCGCGTGTGTGAAAAGTATGTTTGCTCCAACTAGCCCATAGTCTTAGTCCTCCCCCAACCACAAAAGTGACTAAACCCCTAAGTGCCCTCCCTTAGATGCAACTTTCTAGGTAATAAGGAGAGGAATCATCTTTAGTTTCTCTAATGTGGGACTAAAGGTTCATTTACAAAAGTGAAAATGAGCTAGTTTCCTTAGTGACCCCTTGGTCCTAAGATCCATTCCCACCAAGACCAAAAACAACATTATAATTTCATTTTCTCCAACAATCCCCCACATGAATGAAAACTCGATGAAAATCAGAAATCAGAAAGCGAGAAATACCACTATAGGAAAAGGTATTCATAAGGTCTTGAGCCTTTGCTTAGTGAGAAATTACCGGAACTACTTGATGGACAGTGAACGCGATGTCTTGAACTGCCATCATTTGGTGTAGTTCATCAATAACTTCCACACGTGATATCTCTCTAGGTGTTGTTAAGTTCGTGCCGTTGTGTCCATTTTGGCCCTGGACGTATCCCGTTTTTCAGAATGCTCTAGAGAATCAGCTCAATTCTCATAGGAAGCGACACACTTCCTCATTCAGATAGGTGAGTTCTATCAAGAGTGTTTACTGCTTCACCCCACTTCAATCTTAAATTGAAACTATAAAACTCATTAAGACTTAATAAAAAGTCATCCCTCACATGCAGTCACACTATCACGTCTACACCATAGGGAAGGGACAAAGAATGAAATTCTCTGATAGTGTTTCCTTTAACCCACCAAAAATTAGTTGACTCATTCAAAACCTTGATCTTGGGATCTCCAGTCAGCAAGGTTGAGTATCCTTCATGACAAGTTTATTTAATGAGCTTAAGCTCCATCCCCCTCGTTGCATTACTAACTATCTCCTTGGACAAACCTTTCGTCAAAGGGTTCGCGATATTCTCCTTAGACCTCACAAAGTCAACAGAAATAACGCCAGTTGAGATTAGTTGTTTTAGGGAATTATGTCTTCTACGAATGTGTATAGATTTTCCATTATAGTTGTTGTTTTTAGCATTAGCTATTGCAGCTTGACTATCACAATGTATAAATATAGCTAGCACATCCCTATGCCAAAGAGGAATGTCTTCTAAAAATCATCTTAGCCAAGCGGCTTCCTCTCCTGCTTTATCTAACGTAATAAACTCCGATTCCATAGTGGATCTATCTATACATGTCTGTTTGGAACTCTTCCAAGATACAGACCCACATGCTAGAGTGAACACATATCCACTCGTAGACAATTAAATTGCAACTTGAATACATACTGAAAACTTCTACTAACAGAAGCCAGGAAATCATTTCAACAACAAGAAGTAAACAATTAAATTGCAATGACTCTAGGTTGAAATTATAGAGCACAAATTCCCCCACTCTACTGTTTTTCTGCTCACTGCTTACAAAATGCAAACACATTGCCAGAGGAGGAGAAAGAATCCTACGGGGGTATTAAATAATGCATCTTTAGCAAATTAAATTGGAAGTTTGGAACTCAATTTCGAAAATCTATAAGAAAACACATTACCCAATTTATTCACTGCAAATTAAATTGGAACTCAATTTCTTCAATCACTGCTTACAAAATGCAAACACATTACCCAATTTATTCACCCCCAGATGATCATTATATCTACTGCTACTACTATTCCTATTATCATCCATTTCTCAACAACAAAATCCATTTCTCATCATCCAGACGACAACCCTAGATTCTGATTTTCACACAGTAAGAGAAGAAAGAAGAAAAGAAATAATTGAACGAAATTTGACCTAAAATAGTTGTAAGAAACTTACGAGATTGAGGACAGTGCAAAGTTTTGTTGATGCAATGGAGAAGAGATGGAGGCGCAGAAGTAGGCAGAGAGAAATGAAGAAGAAGAAGATCGATTGCTTTCAGCTTATTCAAGCGAATAACGATCGTTGGATTAGATTAAATTAGATTTCTAATATGACGGTCAATAAAACATACCGGACAAAACCGGTTATATCGAGTAAAACCGGTTTTTATCCGTACTGATAGACACATTTTTTAGTATCTAAATTGTACCTTAGTTTCTATTAAGTTAGTATTCGATTTTGCAAATATTACGTGTTTTTATGCTTTTGTAGGTACATTAGAAGAATAAAGATTTGTGGAAAAATTGGCTCAAAAAGTGATAAAGGCACCCAAGGACAAGTGTTATTTGGCACCCAGAAGTGGATAAGGGGTACCCTCGAGTCAACTCGGTCAAACCGGGTCAAATCGGGTCAAACCCGAGGCAAATCGGTCAAACCGAGTTGACCAAGTCAACTCAGCACGGGATCGGGACGGGAGTCAACTGTGTTCAACTGTGAACTTCTAATCCACGTGAAAATTGAATTATTTTGCTTCCAAAGTGTCCCACAAGCTAGAAGAGATTGATACAAGCCTCAACACGTCAAAAACAGAGAAAAATTGGCCGGAAATCACGGGTAAAAACTAGTTTTCCGATTCCGGCTAGGAGAGGGATTGTTTCATCAATTTGGGATAAGTATTACGAGTTTTATTGGGTTTGGGACTCTCCCTAGGGTTTGTAAACCCTATATAAACCAAGAGAAGCGAAGAAAAAAGAAAAAGAAAAACCTAGAGAAGAAATCAGAGCAAGTCCGGCCACTTCCGGTCGCCGCCGGTCACCTGCTGCTGGTCCGGCCGGCGTGTTCTTCATCAGCCACCATCGGAGAAGACGACTCAGCAACATTTATATCTGTTGCTGATTCAAACTGCTCCTGTCGCCTATTCTTTCAACCATTTATTGCTTAGAAACACTTCTGTAACGGCTGAACCCTGTTCTGTGACATTTATAAACGTATCTGTTCAGCTGTTGCACTATTATTTCACCTTGTAATCAACTTTTTGAGCAATGAAAAGATCTTTTGAGCAAGTTTTCTTCATCATGGGCTAAGTATATTTACTGGGATGATGGAGGAGGTTTTTCTCTCAATTTTATGTGGTAAGTCTATTTTTAATTAATTAATTATAATTCTTTACTTGTTAAAATTGCATAGTTTCGAAATAGAAAAACGGTTTTCATTCAGTAGTGGTGTTTTTGTTTGATGGGTCATGCTGGGTTGACAACCTCTGATGTCCCATGCTTATGATTTACCTCTACTTGTTTGCATAAAACCTATTTTGGCAATATTTGAGCTTAATTTATTTAAAAGAATTACCCGATTAATCACATAAATTGTTAGAAATAACTGATTCCTGATTCCTGGTTTTCCCCATATTTTTCTAAAAATCATCTCTAGTTTATTTTTCTGATTTTTATTTAATTAGATTAAGTCCAATATTTTCTAAAATCATTACCTTCACAAGTTCGAGAATCGAACCTCTTTTTACCACTATATAAAATTACATCACGTACCGACCGATTTTCTCGGAAGAATACCTTTTCAGCGGTATATTGAATATCGTTTCGCTACCCGGCCGGTACCGGTAAAACCGCTGAAATTTTGACCGTACCGGCCGGTACGTACTGCATTGGTCTAACCCAACTTTCCAACTCCCTTTCATTTCCAGCATCATTCAAAGTCTCATCAAAAGATTTCAGAACTAATTCATCTAACATATGAAAACTCAGAAAGAACAACATCTTTGATTGCCATCTTTTGAAATCTTTGCCACTGAATTTTTCTGGTCTGTCAACGTCATTTTTACCCGTTGTTACAGAAGAAGTATATATTGTGTTAAGATTAATGAAATCTCTGAAATGATATCACACAATGGACAGAGCCATCTGCTTAGCAAATTGTCCTTAACACAATAGTCCGCGAGTACTCCTCAAGAATGAGAGATGCTATACCCCCACGTAGATGTGTCAAGGATAGAACTGTCCGTATGACTAGTATAAGCACAATACTAGTCACCCTCAAATGAACTCAACAACAATTTAGATGAAAGGGAAATAAACAAGCAGCGCGCAAAACAGAGCAAGAAGAAGGGAAAAGAAGACAGGATAATAGCTGCTTCTGGAGTGAGTTGAAATGAAGAAATTTTCGTTTTCTTTTATAGGCAGAAGAAGAGAGTAGCTTTAACGGGTATTAATTGAAAATCAATTCCGTGCATGACGCACGAACATAAATCTTGAAACGGAATTAAAACGGTTAAAAATTTATTTTCTCTTTAATTCAGCTCAAATCTCGCCGGGTCAGACGTCCCCCCCACATTTAAAACAAACTTTAATTTAGTTTTAAATTCTTTAAGGAAATAATTTATGTTCAAAAAGGTAAGTCTTGGTTGGCCCGCAGCCGCAGCTACGCCCGCAACCATATTCACGCCCGCAGCCGTATCCACAGCCACACCCGCAACCATACTCACGCCCGCAGTTGTAGCCACAAGCCACAAGACACGAGCCGCACCCGCACCTGAGAGCCCGAGCGTGCACGCTTCGGTGCGAAGCACCGCGCGTGTGTGAAAAGTATGTTTGCTCCAACTAGCCCATAGTCTTAGTCCTCCCCCAACCACAAAAGTGTCTAAACCCCTAAGGGCCCTCCCTTAGATGCAACTTTCTAGGTAATAAGGAGAGGAATCATCTTTAGTTTCTCCAATGTGGGACTAAAGGTTCATTCACAAAAGTGAAAATGAGCTAGTTTCCTTAGTGACCCCTTGGTCCTAAGATCCATTCCCACCAAGACCAAAAACAACATTATAAGTTCATTTTCTCCAACATATACAAAATGGCGATGGATGTATGCTCCTTTCCCGAATTCAGAGCTCTTGCATCTTCAACATAGAGTTCACCTTCGGCCGCTTGAGACATGTTCAACGCTATCACCCGAGTATATGGATCATTAACCATTTGAGTAAAATTTCGCCAATATCTGTCTTACCGTGGGATAATAGTTTATGCCTATTGAAATGCAGGAATGTTATCTTCTGAGACCTGTAATTTGTGGGTCATACCTCCAGCATATGCAACTCCTATCTTTAGGTCATACCAAGACTGGCCACGAGGAAAATATACTGACACTTGTTTGGCACACTCAGTATAGATTCCTTGAACAAGAAGAGAGTTTCCGACCATAAAAGCCTTATCATTGCTAAAAGTGGTTTCATCGAAAGGAAATTCGATCCACAGTAAACGCACGAACATCTGATGTATTTTCTGTTAAAAATATTTAATTTGAAATTAAAATTAAGGTTCATGCATATCTAGAGTTATAGTCTAGAATTATATTCGACAAGAGTTATAAAACTCTTACATAAGATTTTTATATTAATGAAATAACATAGTAAGTGTTAATGACAAATATTTATCTTTCTAATGTAATCGCCTATGGATAGGCTTAATCGTAAGAGTTATAACCAAGCAACAACAAATAAATAAAACTTAAAATTAAAATAGTTGCTCAATATATTATTTATTTTCCGCTGTGCCAACATTTTCCTCCCTAAACCATATATAAAAATATGGAAGAAACATATAATGTGTGGAATTTAATTGAGAATGAATTCTTTCGATTAATATAACTATCGGATTTTTTTATAGCTGAAAAACTCTAAACAATCTTCATTTCTCTTGGTTCTCGTCCATTTTTTAGTTCTTGTCAAGCCAGACGACAAGGTAATCAAAGGGTAGATCTTTCGAACCGGGGACATAAACTGGTCCAACTCTGCTCATCCCCTTCTTTTGACGAAATAGAAATATGGAAGAAACATATAATGTGTGTGTATTCATCCCTCCTTAGTTCAGTGTTCTTCTCCCCGAATAACCATGGTTCCCTCCTTTTGGTGTCATCATGAGCATGACCTCTAAAGAAAAGATAGTAGACTCCTAGATGGTACCAACGAACTAACAATCCAGTCTCCTGGTTGCCGAAAAAACCACCAAAATCAGCACCAGAGAAAGAAATTCTAGTGAGACCAAGAGTCAAAATCATTGGAACTGAGGCTCTGAGGTGATCCCAATCTGCTGAGTTATCTCCAGTCCAAACATCTCCAAACCTTTGAGTTCTAGGAAAGATTGCTCTTGACAAAACAAAAGGCACGTCATTTCCCTTCACCTCTCTAAAAAAGGCATCAACTTTAGTGATGTGAAAGTAGTAACCGTACACATTGGGTACCTCTCCGTGATCTACACCTCTATAATGGAGCATAATATCCCTTGGCATTGTCACATGTGGCTCATTCATGTCGTTCCACGTATACAAGGAAGGATTAGAGCCAACATAATTCTGCAATGAAAACTTTTCAGCCCACCAGGTTCTGATCTCTGGGTCCAACATTCCTAGGTATGAAGGTGATCCATCATACGAAACGACTTATCCCTCTTAATAGGATTATGAGGGTCGATAATTATAACTAGGTCTGTACATGGTACGACACAAACTGTAAAATCGTACCATATCACATAAAACCGAATTGCACTAATTACCTAATGATACGGGATGGTTTTAATCTTGTAGAAACCGTTGTTTTTGGTTTGGTACTTAAGCATAAAAACGAACCGTACACCAACACCGTTAAATTATAATTGCAAGATCTTTACAATTATGACCGCTAGATCAGGGCCTAACCTAATTTACTCCGCCCTTTCTTTTAGGTCTTTATTCCTTCCTGTCGAATTTTCTTCGACGTAGCCTGATTGATTAACTCATGATTTTAACCCATTGTGAGTGATCCATCACGTGGTAACATCTCAACCTTTAATACATTTTCTTTCATCCTTCAATACATTTTCTCTCACACGTAAGATATTACCACATCACTGGGTCATTCACAATGGTTCAAATCATAAATTAATTAATCAATTTCGTTCTTCGACAACCGGAACTCAGCAGAGGAGTTTCACCACCACCACCTTCAAGTACATAACCACTAACCTCTCCACCACCACCACCGTTCCAGCTACCTACACCACCTTCTCATTCTTCTACAATCTCTCTGCCACCTCTGAACTTAGGGTTAGGGTTTAGGAATTTTGGGTAGAAGTTCATGGTAGAATCTCAAACAACAATTTCGGTAACTTCTGACTTCACTGATTCTTAAGTTTTTAAAATGGTTTTCATGCTTAGCTTTTCTTTGAGTTTCTACAATTTTCTGTTGATGTGTGTGGGATTTGATGCTGAAGTTGTTATGGTTTTAGGTTTGTGTTATATTTCTGATGCTAAAATTGCTACTAATGTGTTTCATTTTTAAGTAGGGAATTGGATTGAACTCGTTTTATATCTTAGGGTTTGAAATTGATAGCACTAGAAGGGATGCTCTTTAATTCATCTGCTCTATCTTTTAAGTTTGAAGATAGAGGTCTCTGTGTTTCTGCCTCTTTGTAAAAGTGTTTGCAGTTTGAATCATACAATTGAGGTACATGAATTCTTTGGTTCAGCTTGGTTAGTTTATGATGTTCCATGTCCATATTAATATCTTCTTCAAAATTACTGCACATGATAGGAAAATATGATTTTGGCCATACGGGTACTCTGGTTTATAGTTACCTTTTCAGGTATTATTCAAAATTGAAACTGGTTGAACTTTTGTAGATTATTAGTTGATTAAGTGAGGTTTCAAGGGTTTTAGTTTATAGCGTATGACTATTTAGGAAATTGAGGAGATGGGTTTTATGTTTTGTTTATTTTTGTTATGGTTTTGATGTCTAATTGAAGTGGAGTTTTTACTTCTTTCATTTGGATTTCAGTATTTCACTGCCAAATTGGTTATATAGTGCCTCAATGAATCCTAGTTTGTATCTGATATAGTAATAGAATGCTGAATGCTACAGCAGCCTAACTCATGAATGCTAAAGGAGTTTGTATTTGATATAGTAAGAACAGTAGACTAAGGTTTACCATTTTATATCAAATTATGTGTCAAATGTATCACTGAATGCCAATATATGTATATCCTTTTTCTGTTTTTGAATGTAGACTATATAACAACAATTTGTCACAACTGCACATTGCATGAATCTAAGTATCTAACTTTGGAGTTTGCTTTAGTGCTTGGAAAATGTGAAAGTACTAGTAGACTAGTTCTAGTAGTGTAAATAGTTCTTGTTTTGTCAAAGACAATCTTTTATCATTTTCATATGGTTTTACCCATAGACTAATAGAATTTTAAACTCTCTTCTTGAAGTATGAATGTATAGTACTGTATGAATGTATGTTGGCCTCTTTTTTGTCTTGTATAAGATTGTGAACTGTCAGTTCCAAAGAACTAACGGTTTTGGTAAACCAACAGTTCTGTACCGAACCGTTACAGTTTGGTTCCGAACCAAACCGTTTAGTAGATGGCATGGTACAGTTTGAAAAATTCAGAAACCGTTTCAGACGGTTTTGGTTCTGGTATAAGCTAAAACCGTGTCGAACTGTACCATGTACAGCCCTAATTATAACCATACGCCTACCCTTGTCAGCCAATTTATTGTGGATTGGTATCCCCACAAGTAATTCTGATTGCTGAGTCTATGGATTGGTATTCCCCGTTAGTAATTGATATCCCCTTTATCAATCGCGCCATAGTACATCGTAGTCGTCGAATTTGGAATCAATAGTCACAGCATCCTTATCATGTACTAATAAAGTTTTAGCCCCTTTGAATGACTTAAATTGTTCATTGACAATTATACCTCTAATGAAATCATATCACTCTTTCATGTCCTCAAAAATCTCAAAATAAACCCTAGTTTATTCCAGTGCTCTGCCAGTCTCTCTCTCTCTTTATCAATACTCAATCAACAAAAACCCTGCTTTTCTTTCAGTTTTCTAGGTTTTTAAAAAGCAAGCTCTTGCAGGAGTTCTGAAGAAGAAATTTTGATCGAAAAATATGGTGTTTGGTCAAGTAGTTATCGGTCCACCAGGTTCAGGCAAGACCACTTATTGCAATGGCATGTCTCAGTTCCTCAGACTCATTGGGAGGTAAATTAACTGTTAATTGGAATAAAAGTTATAGTTTTTATTGCATAATTTGAGTTACTTGAAGTTGTGGGTAGAAGAAAAATATGGGGTTTGGTTGTATAAATGTGTGAGTAAATTTTGTTTTGTTATATTTCTCAAATTTGACGGGAAAGATGTAAACTTGGGATTGCAGGAAAGTAGCTGTTATCAATTTGGATCCTGCCAATGATGCATTACCGTATCCAAAAGCAGCATAAACATTTGATTTTTATTTTATTTTTTCTTCTGTGTGTTTTTGCAAAGTTTAGGTTAATTTGATTATTAGGAAGAAGGGGTTTACATATATTAGTGTTGTTTAGTATTTCAAGTTTCCTTTACATTAAAATTTACAGGTATGGGTGTAAATATTGAAGATCTCATAAAGCTTAGTGATGTGATGTCTGAGCATTCTCTTGGTCCTAATGGAGGTAAATTCTAATGCTGAGCTGGTTATTTCTTATATGTGGTAGTCTGTTATGTATGAACTAGAGATTTAGTAAGAATTAGATTTAGTTTCAATGCTGAATCTAAAGGATAAAAGCCAAGAACATAGCAATCAATACCTGATCAGCGGTTTTGCTTGTTGGTAGACTGTCCATGCTTTTAATGGGCACTTCAAATCTATGACGTCAATGCTCTATGAATATCATATATGTGAATATTAGTACATGACATTTATGCTATTATCAGGTCTTGTATACTGTATGGATTACTTGGAGAAGAACGTGGACTGGTTAGAGTCTAAATTGGCGCCTCTAATCAAAGGTGATTATGTTATGCACTTGCGTTGTACCGTTTCCACAACACAAAACCTAGGATTACAGTAGCACTTGCGAATTTCTATCAATAAGCAATCTCACTATTTTGGTTAACAAAAATGGTCAAATCTTGCAGATCATTATCTTCTGTTTGACTCCGGCCAGGTGGAGCTCTTTTTCCTTCATTCAAATGCCAAAGACGTTATTGAAAAACTCATAAAGAAGTTGGATCTGAGGGTATGAATATGTGAATATCAATGACTAATATATAGTAGTTTTCAGCAGAGCGTTTATTGTTGTTTCTCATTTTGGAATATTTTTGTTATTCCTTTTTTGTAATTCTCTAATTTTATGCTATTTCTATGCAGTTGACTGCTATCCTCTTGGTTGATGCCCATCTATGCAGTGATCCTGGGAAATATGTGAGTGCGTTGCTACTCTCGCTGTCAACCATGTTGCATCTAGCACTTCCACACATCAATGTTTTGTCTAAGATTGATCTCATTGAGAGCTATGGGAAGCTAGGTCTTGCCTTAACCATCCTTTTCTAATATTAAGCGGCAAACAACAATTTGAATTTTGTACAAGATCTTGATCAGTTACATCCACTAATAGTTACTGTCATATATTTGCAGCCTTTAACCTTGATTTTTATACGGATGTTGAAGATTTATCTTATTTACAGTACCATCTTGATCAAGACCCTCGATCTGCTAAGTACAGGTGCGATGTTTGTTCCAATTTATTTATGTAGCATTAAGTAGCAAAGCATTTGCAGTTCTCTCTCCTAAAATGATAACGTGAAAGAGATGACACGATAGGTGCTAGCGTACTATTCAACACTTCTGGATACAATTGAATAATTCCCAGCTTTTAATTTACTGATAAAATATAGTTGAGTCATCTTCAAATGCTACTAGTTACAATTCAATTATACGTGTCTGCACATTGTATCTCCTTCAGAGACATAGTTCATTGTTATGAAGATCTTTTTTCTAGCATCTACCCGAATCTCCTTAATTGTTACACTCCTGTTTTTTTTGTTTTTTTTAATGAGCATTTTAGCGTTAACAAAGGACCATATAACTACTCGTACGAAGTGTCGCCCAATTTTCGGGTAACAAATCTTTTTGTGAAATTGTGAATGTTTCATGACCAATGTTATAGCAAAATCTATCTTTCGGTTACATTGTTAACTGTGATAATTTATGATATTAATCCCTCGACCAGTAAAGAACCGAGTATTTTAATTTGATGAACACGAGGAAGAGAAATCCCAGTAATTTTAGCATTGGTCTTTTCAAACACTCCTTTCTGATTGCAGGAAGCTTACTAAGCAGTTGTGTGAAGTGGTAGAAGACCATAGTCTTGTCAATTTCTCAACCTTAGATATCCAGGCACGACTATTTCCTCCTGGTTAATCATGTTATCCTTTTGAAGGCTCATCTTTCTCTAATAACTTCTGTCTCACTTCAGGATAAAGAGAGTGTTGGAAATCTTGTCAAGCTGATAGACAAGAGCAACGGATATATATTTGCTGGTATAGATGCGAGTGCAATTGATTTCAGCAAAATTGCAGTTCGTCCTGTTGATTGGGACTACTACAGATATCCTTTTCTCTTTCCCTTACTTTGTAATTCACAGAGTTGCTTCTATTTGGCTTTTGCTGGTTAGGTGTCAATATGTTGCTAATTGGATTCTCAGAGTTGGCGATCTTGATAGTCTTACTAGAAAGGATGCCAGGATATTCTACTTAATTCTGAGGCTCTGCTTTGGTACATCATAAAAATTACATTACTTGCATCTTGAAGTATGCAATATTTTGTTGGCAATTTAGGGCCTGCACCGTCTGTTCACATTTCACACCAATGGCACTTGTGCGACTATCATATTGTTTATATTTGTTAGGACTCCATGCTTATATTTGTATTCACGTAGTCAACCATTTAATAGTGTAACCCCATGCCTATTCTGACGTTCTATCTCATGGAAGTCAGTTTAGTACATTACCTGGGTTGACGCGGAGACTAGATTAAATATAACCAAGTTGATTTTCTTGTTTAGAGAAACCTAGTTCACTAGTAAGGATTCCATAAATTAGTTGGAAAATGGTCACCAGAGCAGTTGCTGTAGTCCTGTCAGTTCTTGGATTTTCATTTGCTTTTCTCTTTTTTGTGCTCCTTCTGATTGAGAATTTAAGGTGAAAACTTGAGTAACATTTTCTTAACCAAGCGGATCTTACAACAGCTGCAGTGCAGGAGAAATACATGAAGGATGATGATGTGGATTTCGATCATGTGGAATGACGGTAAACATAATACATGTAATTGAATCATTTTCTTGCACCCTTGTCGTGAGACTTTTATGATACATGTATAACTTATGTTCACTATTAATGTCATCCATTTTCTCGTCTTCCTAAATTAGATTTTTGCATCATTCTGAGTTACCTTCCAGTTTCCCAAACTACCTTTTAGGAAATTATGGTGGTGGGTTTTGCATGTCTCGTGAGTTTTCTTGTAGAAAAGCCATGTAATCTCAGAACTCAGTATTATAAAGTGATGAAATTGTAGTTGAAGACAAACTTCACTTGTACAGATATTATTACTAATTGAGTTTGAGTAATCAAACTGTAATTCCTTTTTTTTATGTATATCGTTCTTCAAAAGGGTTTTAAATATAAAAAGAAAATCTTCATTTCAAAATTATACTTATTAGACTACAGTATATGAAAAATAACCTTTCGATCAAACAAATACTGCAATTCACTCTACTACAAGAGAATGGAGGTAACTTCAAGCAGTATCTTGCTGGGGTTCTGACTCTGATGCAGAAGGAAAAGCTGTCTTTGCAGCATTGCAGTACAAAATGCACTGGGCATCGTTTTGAAATTGGATAAAGAAAATACATCCTCTTTGAGTTTTTGCTATAATTCGTTGTACTACAAGAGACTGAAGAGAACAACAAGTAGGATCATGCTTCGATGCAGATTAGAAAGCTGAGGCGAAACCAGGGACTGGCTTCCCCTCGCTCAAGCCACCCCAAAAGCCAAAAAAATGTTTCTTTTATGATTAATTTTAAGTGGGCTCATAAGCTGTGTAAATTTTAGGCTCAAGTCAGTTGGAAAAAAATCGGTCAAGCTCATCCCATCGAGGATTCCCAGTTCCACCATTGGAAAGCTCTCCTTGCAGCATTACAGAAGTGCAATCACATCGTTTCGTGTGCTAAGTGAATGGATACAACTGAAGTGGATTGCAATGCTGCGTGTGCCGAGTATAAAAAGTTGTTTGTTTCCATCTTTCGGCTGTATAATTATATCTTTAAAAACAAGTTTAAGGAGACGATAACCCGTTTGTGGTAATAGCTCTGAAATTTAGAGCTTCCAAAGCCTGCATTTCTCTTCTGAGCGTATGTATTTTGCACAAAAATAAACCTCCAGTGCACGATCAGATCAAAGATTTGGTTACGTCCCATGTTATCCTTGTAATTTTTTTCGGTTAACAGCAATTCCCAGTTTTATTACCCCAAAAAACAAAACTGACCACCAACCACCTTCGAATGTGAAACAAAAGAAGTGAACAAGGTAGTGCAAAATTGTTTTGTCGGGTCTACTTGTGGTAAACTAGTAACAGGTTTGTTAAGGCTTGTGGTAAATCTGTGTTGTTCAAGCTTTGTTACCTACTTTTGTCTCTTTACAGGGATTCTATCATAAACATTTTAAGGAGAAAGATAAGAAATTTCTAGTGAGCATTACTTGTGAAAAGGCTAGTGTCGCTTGTGAAAGAAAAAAAATGTGGCACCCGAGTTTTCTTATCTTATCTCAACGCAAGGGGAAAATGTTGTTTGATTGAGTCAATTCATTACAGTTATAAGTAGGATAAGGTTATAGAGGAACGCCTATGTATTCTTATAAAATCATCTTTAGTTCACACAGAAGTAAGAAAGAAGTAGAGTGAAAAGAAAAAATGGCTTCTTCAATGTTTTCTTCTGCTGCAGTCACCTCCGTAAGGAGCTCCACTCCCACTCAAGCTAGCATGGTTGCACCTTTCAGCGGTCTGAAATCCGTTTCTGCATTCCCGGTTACCCGCAAATCAGCCGACATCACCTCCATCTCCAGCAACGGTGGAAGAGTTAACTGCATGCAGGTATGGCCACCAACTGGTTTGAAGAAGTTTGAGACCCTCTCATACCTCCCCCCATTGACCGTCGAGCAATTATCAAAGGAAGTCGACTACCTTCTCCATAATGGTTGGGTTCCCTGTTTGGAATTTGACGCCAGAGGATTCGTGTACCGTGAGCACGGTAACACCCCTGGATACTATGATGGTCGTTACTGGACAATGTGGAAATTGCCCATGTTCGGTTGTACCGACGCTTCCCAGGTCGTGAAGGAGCTAGAGGAAGCCAAGGCTGCTTACCCAGATTCATTCATCAGAATCATCGGATTCGACAACGTGCGTCAAGTACAATGTGTTAGTTTCATCGCATACAAGCCAGAGAGTACTAGCTACTGAAAACCTTTCATGGGTTAGTGGCTGGAGGAAAAAAAATCCAATTCATTTCTGTTTTTTGTTTTGTTTTGTCTTCCCTAATTCAGTTTTGGTGAATCATATCATTTTGTATCTTTAATTGGATTCGAGTGTATGATAATGATATCGTCAATCCTGTGTATGATAATGATATACTCTAATTCTGATGGTTTTTTAATAAAAAAGGTTAAGCCTTGTGAGACTTGGTTCTACATTGCATAACTGGGCAACTTCCGGTATCATTTCAAATCCGCCTCACTTAAAAGAGTGGCCATAAATCTATGCAGCCCTTATCCAGTACTCATTAAGGCAAGTGTGAAAATCAACAAAAATATGAAATGTGAGCTTACGTTGTAGAGACCAATTAATTTAAAACAACAATGAACATCCAATAGGGTAGAAATGTTGGTAAAATATCCGGGAAAATTAAGAAGGATTAGCACTGAGATCTTCCATTTCAGGCAAATTATCTCGGATAATACTTCCAAATACATATATTAGGAAACGGAAAGTGTAACGCTCATGAACCTTAATATTTCAATATTTTCAGCCATTAAATTTGCATGTAACCGAAAGTCATAAACTCTAACCCTGATCCTATATAAAGAATGGAAAAGTATGAGAGGAGGAGTATTAAAATCAAACACGCATAGTATGAAACAAGTAGATAGATCAAAGTTACCACAAATAGTAAAAGAAGATCAAGAAACATAAGCTAGTTGTCTCCATTGAAGATACTAATAGACATCTGAGTTTCTTACACTCAGATTACACTTCACTTAAAACTCTGCCAAAGAGTTCAAGCCTACGGTTCAGCAGCTACACCAAATGGTCAAGGCTCAAATGTGTACGTTAGCATTCAATGCTGTGTACGTTAGTTCTAGGTGGTTAGTTTTCTCAATGTATAAGAACATGTTCTTCCCAACATGTTATGTGTGATTTTCATTCTGTAAAAATTGTTTGTGAAAGAATTGCTCTCATCTCTCACTGAGAATAACCCAATTTCAATTCTCTGTAACATCATCTTCTTGTTCTTGATTTTCTTGATTTCATCTTCAAACATGGTATCAGAGCACTAGGGATTCAACTGTGTGTTTAATCTCAGTTAATGATTTGTGAATTCAATCCTCCAATGGAAAATCCCACATCAAGTTCAATATCAAAAATCCCATTAAATCAACTGATGAGTCTCATCACTCTCAAACTCAAAGAAGATAATTTCTTAACATGGAAGAACCTTCTACTTCCAGTTATCAGGAAATTCAAGCTCATGCCCTATATGGATGGAACTTATCAATGTCCAGAAAGGTTCACCAATTCAAGAAATCAGTCAAACAATATAGAAAATCCACTTTACCTTGATTGGATTGATGAAGATTCCACAATAACTATGTGGATCAACAGCACAATCTCAGACTCAGTGATTCCTTACTTTGCTGCAGCATCCACCTCATCTCAACTCTGGAACAATATTGAAGAAAGATATGCAAGATCCTCATCAACATATTCTATTCAACTGAGAACAAAACTACTAGGAACAAAACAAGGTAATAAATCTATCTCTACTATGATAGATGAGATAAGACTCTTGTCAGATAGCCTTGCTGCTGCAGGAGAGGTAATATCAGACAAAGAATTGGTAGTAATCACTCTATCTGCTTTGAATCCTGAGTATATACCATTTGCCACATCCATGAGACATAGGTATCCTCCTATAACTGCAATTGAATTACATAACAATCTCTTAAAAGTGAAGAGATTATTATAAAACAAAGAAATGATGAACTTCTGAACCATACTTCAAATCAAGTTTTTCAAGCAAATTTTAATTCAACAAAACCTCAATTCAGAGAAGGAAATTCAAGATTTAGACCTTTCTCACCATCTTACAACAGGGGTTCTTTCAATACCTGTAATAGTCAATTTAGACCAATTTACAATAATGGAAACAGGAACAGGTTTAACACTTCCGGAAGAGGTTATATTCAAAACAATTTAACAGATATTTTGTAATCTGTCAAATTTGCAACAAGTCTGGACACAGTGCTTTGGAGTGTCACAACAGACTCAATCCCTCTTATACAAATGTTCAACACCAAGATACAAGATCAACAATGCTACCATCTGCAGATGTAACAACTGACAATCCATGGTTTATGGATAGTGGTGCAACAACACACATCACATCAGACAAATCTCAGTTGCAAAATTCAGCTCCATATCAAGGTTCAGATAAAATACAAGTGGCAAATGGAACAGGTATGTACATTACTCACTCAGGCTCTTGTATTAAGACCACACCAACACATTTCTTCAATTTAAGCAATATTCTTCTAGTACCTCAGGCAACACAAAACTTATTGTCAGTTTATCAGTTTACAACAGAGAATAACTGCTCAATAACCTTCACTTCCAATGGATTTTATGTCAAGGATCTTGTATCTGGGAGAACAATCTTGCAAGGACCACATAGCAATGGCTTATATCCAATTCACTTCCTACACCAGTCATCAAATAAAGCTTTCACAGCAGCAGCTTCAAGCATATCATCTACAATTTGGCACAGTAGATTAGCACATACATCCTTCAAAAATATGCAATGTATTTCTAGAATTCTTGAATTACCTACAGTTGTTAGTAACAAAATAAACTGTGAAGCTTGTGCTCTAGGAAGATCTCACAAGTTAACTTTCAATGTGTCAGATAGTATTAGTACAGAACCCCTAGAGCTTCTTCATATTGATCTATGGGGTCCCAGTCCTGTAACATCTTGGGAAGGTTACAAGTATTATGCAATAATAAAGGATGATTTCACAAAATACTGTTGTTATTTCCATTATATGACAAATCTGAATTCAAGGCAATATTCTTTAACTTTAGAATATTCATTGAAAAACAACAACAACTTTGTATCAAAACAATAAGAACAGATGGTGGAGGTGAGTTTATTCACAATCAGTTTATTACTTATCTTGCACACAATGGCATCAGACATGAGATGACATGTCCACATACACCAGAACAAAATGGAGATGCTGAGTCAAAACACAGACACATTGTGTTCAATCTGGCTTAAGTGCAACATTCTGGGTTGAAGCCTTTGCAACAGCTAACTACACCATCAACAGATTGCCAACAAAAGCCTTGAACTCAAAGACACCTTATGAGGCATTACACAAGAAGCTACCAGACTATCACTATCTCAGAAGTTTTGGATCTCTATGCTATCCTTAGTTAAGACCTTATGCAACCAATAAGCTAGAACCAAGAAGTACTGCTTGTGTCTTTGTAGGGTACAGTTCTTTTCAAAAAGGTTACAAATATCTAGACACAAAGACTGGCAAAATCTTTGTTTCAAGACATGTGCAGTTCAAGGAAAATATTTTTCCACTCAAGAATAATGATAACTCAAGCTACATCAACTCAGTTTTACCAATAATGCCAGCTCCAGAAAATCCACCTAACAGCATCAGTCCCTCTACACAAACTCAAGAAATGTGCACCTTATCACCTACACCAACAAACTCATCAGGTATGCCTTATACTTATTCTCATTCAAGTAAACAAAACACCACTAAGTCAGGAACTGAACCACAAAACCCAATTTCATCAATAATTCCTAATGCACACAACATGCAAACTAGAGCCAAATCTGGCATTCACATGCCAAAAATATACTCTACCAAGTACTCCTTTTCAACTCTTATTTCCAATCAAATACCATCCATTACACCAACCTGCTATACGCAAGCAAGCAAGCATCCAGAATGGAGACAAGCTCTTGCAGATGAGTACAATGCCCTTCAATCTGCTGATACATGGACAAAAGTTGCATATCATCCTTCAATGAACTTAGTGGGCTGCAAATGGGTGTTTAGACTAAAATATAATCCTGATGGCACTATATCAAGATACAAGGCAAGACTAGTTGCAAAGGGTTTTCATCAACAGGAAGGCATAGATTATACAGAAACATTTAGTCCTGTAGCAAAATCATGCACAATCAGAATTCTTCTAACTCTTGCAGTTAACATGGACTGGAACATCACTCAATTGGATGTAAGCAATGCTTTCTTACATGGGGAATTATCAGAGGATATCTACATGAATCAACCACCATGATTTGTAGATCAAGCAAATCCATATCATGTTTGCAAATTAAACAAGTCACTATATGGATTCAAACAGGCTCCAAGAGCATGGTATGCCAAGCTAACAAAGGTACTTCTCTCATTTGGATTTCAATTATCCACTGCTGATAATTCACTCTTCATACAAAAATTGGAATCAACAGTTACTTACATACTTGTCTATGTAGATGATATACTCATTACAGGTAGTTCACAGTTGCATTGCAATGAGTTAATTGGTAAGTTACAAAACAATTTTCCAGTGAAAAATATGGGTAACTTACACTATTTCTTAGGACTTGAAGTCAGAAGAAATAATCACTCTTTATGTCTCTCACAAACCAAGTATGCACTGGATCTTTTGGAGAAACACAACATGTCTGGAGCCAAACCATGTGCTTCTCCAATTCCACCAAACCAACATGTGCACAGTGAGAAGGGCAAACTTCTATCTGATTCTACACTCTACAGATCTCTGGTTGGTGTACTACAATACTTAACATGGACAAGGCCAGAAATTTCTTTTGCAGTTAACAAGGTGTGCCAGTTCATGCATGCTCCTACTACAAAACATCTGACAGCAGCAAAAAGAATTTTAAGATATGTAAAGGGCACAATAGAGTTTGGTTTACATTTCACTAAAGGAACACATACATTAAAAGGCTACAGTGATGCAGATTGGGCAGGAGATCTAACTACAAGAAGAAGCACTGGTGGTTATGGAGTGTTCTTAGGCAACAACATGGTTTCCTGGTCAAGCAAAAGACAACCAACAGTAGCTAGATCATCCACTGAAGCTGAGTTCAGAAGTCTAGAAAATACTGCAACATAAGTAATCTGGGTAAGCAAAATCCTAGCTGAAATGCACTTTCCCTTGAACACACCTCCAACATTGTTCTGTGACAATATTAGTGCAATTTCCTACTCTTCCAACCCAGTGTTCCACACAAGAATGAAACATTTATCTGTTGAATATAACTTTGTTAGGGAATTGGTCAGGTCAAATGACTTGAAAATATCATATATCTCCACAGTTGATCAATCAGCAGACATTTTCACAAAAGGATTCAGTGGCCCAAGATTCACCTATCTCAGAAGCAAACTCTGTGTGCTACCTTCATCCACAGCAGAGTTTGAGGGGGGCTAATAGACATCTGAGTTTCTTACACTCAGATTACACTTCACTTAAAACTCTGCCAAAGAGTTCAAGCCTACGGTTCAGCAGCTACACCAAATGGTCAAGGCTCAAATGTGTACGTTAGCATTCAATGCTGTGTACGTTAGTTCTAGGTGGTTAGTTTTCTCAATGTATAAGAACATGTTCTTCCCAACATGTTATGTGTGATTTTCATTCTGTAAAAATTGTTGGTGAAAGAATTGCTCTCATCTCTCACTGAGAATAACCCAATTTCAATTCTCTGTAACATCATCTTCTTGTTCTTGATTTTCTTGATTTCATCTTCAAACAGATATGTTGTTGCTAAAAATTCAGATAATACAGAAGACCCAGATTCCGAGGAAAGTCAAGAAGCCAAAGAGGATGATTTGAGAGAAGAAGAGGTTCTTGGTGAGTGGATTTCTTTTAAAAGAAAGAAAGGCGCAGGAAAAAAGAAAAAAGGAAAGCAATCACAAAATCCTGAGATCCCCTGTGGTTTTGAATCCACAACAAGTTTCATGATTTAGAAGAAGAAGAAGAAGAAGAAGAAGAAGAAGGGGAAATAGCCACATCCCAGTTAGTTTCGAAAGATTCAAAAGTAAGCAACGCAAAGCCGTCCTCGTCCAAGCAAATTGCGGGAATTGGTATGAAATTGACTCTTCCATGCATAAAAAAGAAAAAGCCTCATAAATCTAAAGTTCCTATTAAAGTCTCGGATGATAAACTCGTCGAGCTTGGTGCTCTATGGGGCTTAGAATTTCCATCTATAAAGAATAAGCGTGAAGAAATGTTAAGTGATCTCGAGAAAAACCATGAGGAGTTAATTATTGAAGATGTTGACGAGTCAACTAATTGACAATAGGCTTCTGTTCCTCATTGCGGTCTGTAAGTTGCCTTCGGATTGGTAGGTTTCATAAGTTGTGTTGTTGATACTTAGAAACCTCTTTTTTTTAGTTTTTGAATTTGTTTTTGCTTTGTTTCTGTTGGCTTTTTTCCTCTTGTTGGTTGTCTCCGCCCGCACACGGCTTGTGTGCCTTTTTTTCTTTTCTCTTTGATTGATCAGAAAGAAAAAAAAAAAAAAAGAAGACCCAGAAGAAAAAGAAGAAAAAATGGTGTCTGCCGTGATTTGGGCAGTCAGTATGAGTGGACTCGGATAATTTGTTTTAATTAAGGTAGTTCTCACTGTAAACTCTTCTCACTGACAAACCATGTCATACCAAATACAGATGGCCATGTGCTGCACCTAATAATCGCTGTTCTTACACCATTGAACACTTACGGTAACTTTCATTTTGAGCAGGCTGAGGGAGTTCAACATGTGTTCGAGGTTCTTTACAGCAGCATGTGTTCGAGGTTCTTTACAGCATCCTGCATTGTCAGATTTCATTTCAAGTACTGTCACCGGCATATGCGGCTGAGAAGAGAGCTGACACTATTGAAGTTACCAATGCATTCGTCAAACGTAACTCCTGGATGACATACTTTGTCGATGACTTGATGTCAGAGGTTTGCACACTCACAACTCATTAATGTAATTAGTACGCGTTCAAAACTTTGCCATCTAATTGTGCTTTACATATTACAGGAACCACGGACTAAGGGGAAGATGGATATCCAACCTTCTTCACCAGTTTTGCAGATGAACAACATGAGGATAGCATGCGAAATCACCAACAAGACCATGGATGAAATTCCATTATACAAATCCCAGTGCTTTGGAATTATATTTTTGGTTTATCTGATATCTTTATCCCTGCAACAACCAATACATGTGTTGTAATTCTCAATAGTTAACTCTTTGATCTCTCCATTGTTCAGCTTAAGATAAGGTAGTTTAGGATCATCTCTCTCTGAATGATTTGGTTCTCCATTGGATTTTACTTACGATTCTCTGTTGGATTCTCAATTGAGCTAGAATCTTGACTACTAATATGTGGTCAGCCATTAATTATGCATTTACACAGCTAGGTTTCCAGTTTATATTTCCAATATTAGTCAGCTATGACACTAACGAATGCCATTTTTCAGTGACATATATGTCTATCATAGACTCTATAAAACTTATAGACTTCAAGTAAAGATTCTAGCTCCCACCACTAGCATGTGTACTTAAACTGGACTTGGTTATTATTAATTCTTTCAAAAAATTTGCAGCCTCTATTCTTTCACATCTTTCCGATGGCTTCCCAGATTGTCAACAGCCCTTCCAAACCTTCCTCCTCCACCTACAAAACCTTCTCCCATATCGTGGATGCCGAGGAAGGCACAAAATGGATGACTAGGGTTGGAATTTCAAGAAAATGGAATGAAATTGATTTCATGAAGACCAACGAGGTCACCAGCCTGGACGTCTTCATTCTAGATGACAACGTAAGTAATAGACAGTTCCAATTGATTGAACAAACTAATATTACCATGTCATTTATTATATCTGAAATGGTTCGCTTTAACAATAATGTTTATGAACCAACAGAGGTTGGCTTGGTGGTTGAGCACTTGTTTAAGGGATACATACGTCTGGAGATCGTATCTCAACAATAATGTTTATGGATCCATCAGGGTGATGAGCTGCATGGTGTGGTACCAAAGAAGCTCATTTGGAAGTTCGATCCTCTTCTCCGAGTCGGTGGAATATATTCCCTGCATAAGTTCACTATTCTTGATGAAAATAAGATTTTCCGTCCGGCACGCCATGAACACCGCCTCTTCTTTAACTGGGATACTGAGGTGAAATATCTCTGTGGCGCTGCAGTTGACATTCCTCGCCACAAGTTCACATTTACACCGTTTGAAGAGATTGAATCGCGCTCATGAAACACTTACCTTACGGGTAATCTGTTTTGTGTGGCATCTCCATTATTCTTTTTAGCAACCCCAAGCATTCACACTTTTCAAACTCATGTGTTATCTTCATTGTTTCACCACAGATGTCATCGGTGTGCTGATCAGTCTTACAAATCTCCAAGAAATGAAGAGAGGCAACGGTCATCCTTCCATGATGCGCGACTTCACTCTCTAGGACCTAAGGTATTTTCGTATAAAACTTATCACTCTTTGTGCTATTTCGGTGCTCATATGTATTCTGACTAGCTATCCACTCACACGCCATTTTTTTACAGCGGCAACAACGTCAAGATAACTTTATGGGGTGAGTCAACAACTTAGTGAAGTCGTAACTTGGACACCCACGGAATAAAGGGAACACCTGCGGTCGTTGTCGTCTCATCCATGTGTTTGTTTGATCAGGCAAGTACTCTTTGTCCTCTAGTACTAATGCAACTAAGGTCTTCTTCAACCTTTCTATTCCTGAGGTTGAAGACATGCAAGAAAGGTATCAGTATGATTTATACGCTACTGATATTCCATTGTTATTCAGGCAACAATGATTTCTCACTTGTTACACTGTCCGTGCAACAAGTCATGCCGAGTAACTCATGCCCGTCAAATAACAGTTCCCGGAAAAATAAGCAACATGTCATTGACCTCACAATGCCGGATAACACCAAAACAATATCCGAATTGTTGGAATGCAAATGGGACCCCACACAACAGGTACATTTCTTCCAATCTGTATCGTTCCCATAGGTTTATATTCTCAACACACTTGATTAAATCATATCTTGTTTTGGCTCAACACCCATGTATGCAATTTCTCAACTGAATCATTGTCAAAGCCAGTGCAACCAGGGTTTTGACTACCATTGGGTGCTAATTGGGGATGCAACAAGTGTACAGCCAAAGTGGCATGTGAAGTCGGCGACTATGGATGCACCAGGTGTGAAAACAAGGTTGCAGACCCTATACCCAGGTTTGCTTTAAATTCTACACAATTTCTTATTGGTTCACGGCACTTATATCTTACATTATCCTAATATTCAGGTTTGGATCACATAAATGGAATTAACATACCCCTGGAATGCAGGTATCTATTTCGGTTCGAAGTCACTGACACACTGGGATCCCTTTTTACTGATCTGGATAGTTAAGTCCAACGTATTGTCCATGCCACAGCCCATGACATGGTCATGCTTGGAGAATGGTCATACCCTTGTTGTTCGATATGTGGCACCATAATTCAGGCGGGGGAATACGAAAACTTTTGTATATTCTGCAAAATAAATACACCACCAATCGAGCGATAAGGCAAAAATAAATATAACCCACTATCACAGTTACAACAAATAATTATAAACATCAAATATGATTCTATATATTCTATGCTATATAGGTTATGCCTTAGGATGGAGGTCGTGACGAATTTGGCATATAGGGTTGTTAATCCCAATTCAAAATTCGATAGCCGTTTCCGATAATCCGAGATCCTATAGGGTATTATCCGATATAACGGATATCGGATGTCGGAAGCGGATATTTTTATCGGATATTTAGTGTTATCGTAACGGAATCGGCTAAGCCAGTATCCGTCGGATATTATCCGTTACCGATAATCCACTAAAGAGTAAAGACTTCTTCTATTCTACGGTTCTAACTTCTTCGTTTATCCCTCTTTCGTCCACAGTTCTCTTAGTTCTAGCTCCCCCTCTTCTTCACTTCAGTCTTTAGTGAACAAATTTCTTCACGACCATCTTTCGATTTCTCTTCACGACCATCACCACTTCCTCACCACCACCTTCTTCTTCCTCTATCGCCACACCACAACCCACAACAGGTATGTAACTGTATTATCTCTTTATTCAGTTATCAGGTATGTTAACTGTATGAATCATATTCTCTCTTTATTCTTCTTTGAATCTTTGATTATGATGGTATGTGTTAGAATGAAACAAAATTGAAACTAGGGTTTTATGAAATCAAAAATATTTGTTTTTTTTTTTTTGGAAATTAGGGTTAATCAAAAAGATTTGTTTTTCTTTTGTAATTAGGGTTCTTAGTTTTTCATTTGTTTTAGTGTTATGATTTGATGAATTGGATTGAACCCCAACAGATGTTCATGTTTAATTGAAAGGAATTACTAATTGGTCACAGAACTTGGTTCTCTCTGTTTCCAAGACAAGCCTGTAAGGGTTTGGGATGTAGTCATGTAGCTTAATTTCTGTTTCAAGAACAACCTGATTTAAGGCTGTATTGATTGTTATCAACATAGACAACAATTCAGTTTGCTTTGTTATACTATATGCATCAGATAAAGAAGTTTCAAACGACAAAATAGGAGCAGGGTGACCTTTTGAAGCTGGGATACCCCTAGGATCAAAGTTCCTAATAATACTACTAACTATTGACTAATGTTACATGATAATGGTCTGATTATATCGTGGTTAGCAGTACCGGATGATTTATCTAGTTACATTGACCACAAGTGTGTACTGTAAACGCCTATGTTAGAATGGACCTCCTACTAATTGGGGGTTGTGCACAGACAACACAGTCCACATTGCTTGCAGGAGAGCCGTATGTGGAGCACCTCTCTAATGTTGCACATGACTTTTGTCAAGTGTTCCTGAACCTTCAGGACTTCGGGTGGATTACTGCTGGGGACAGTATCTAGAACACAGTTAGAAACTTAGAGTCGGGTCTGAGAAATTTTTGTTGTGATCTCGATGTCTAGCTAGTTCAACTGGTGTTTTTCATATTACTTGCACTGCCAACTAACAAACTTTAGTTTCTTTGAAATGCAGATGTACTTTGAAAGCTGCATTGCAGGCGCCAGGCTGTATCTCAATGAGTCAATGACAATGCTAGTACAAATTTCAGTTTCTTTGTGTTTTGATGTTTTCTTTTGCTGCAAGAACAATAGAACATGTAATTTATAAACTGTGATCATTTGTGTGTGTTTTGTATGTGTTTGAACTGAATTGTGAACTGAAAATGCTTAAATGAACTGAAAAATTCGAAGTGAAAAAATAGGTTTATAAGATTTCTATCAGCTATCTGATATTTATCGGATAATATCGGATATCCGATCAGCTTAACGAAACGGAATCGGATATGAAGTTTAAGATTCCGTTGGAACTTATCGGATATCCGATAAGCTTATCGAATATCGGAACCGGCTGAGCCAATATCCATTTTGTTAGTATCCGTTGACAGCCCTACTAGCCTGGAACAACATAATTCGATGTATCAGACGAACATGCAGAAAACTTAACTCACCAGACTAAACAATACCTGCTTGACCTGAAGAAGGTAACTGTATAGTAAGATTTTGAGTGACCATTTACCTAAAAGATATTTGATTCTGTTGCTGCGGCAATGTGTCCTACAAACAGTTATAATCAGTGGGAAAACAAATAAAAAAGACAAAATTCTTAGAATTTTCCCTAGCTAGTATACTTACATTTTCATATAACTAATTGTATATAATAAATAGATATCACAACTGTACCATCTTTTGTAGGAACACAATCTTTTTTCTATTAAACATATCATATGGAAGCTAGCTTCTGGAGAAAGAGTTACCAATAAATCTAAGTTGTTTGTGTTGTTGCTAACGACTCAGGCAATGCAGAAGAGTAAGAAGGAAAAGAAGAATAACTGGTTTTTGTACTGATGTGGACAGTTGGTATGAGCGGACTCAGAAAGTTGAAAATTTTAGTCACCGGGGGAAATGATACCGGCATATTTGAAGTGTTTGTTCGCTTGGAGAGTGTTTACATTTTGTTGGTTTGAAATGTTTCAGGTCTATTTGTTTTGTTTTTAAATGTTGTTTCCGTTTTACTAATAAAATTATGGGAGTTGTGTTCGATCTATAATTACTCTTTGCTAGAATTCCTTTGTACTACAAGAGACTGAAGAGAACTCCAAGCAGGATCATGCTGGGGTTCTGCTACCTTTGATACAGAAGAAAAAGCTCTCAACATTGCAGTTGTTACAAAGTGCAATTACATCTTTTTGGAAACAGTTAACCACTTGTTTATATTTAGTTCCTTCTCGCAATTGGTATGGAATGAAATCATTCCTAAAATGGATGATTGGAATCAGCAGCACCGTGCCTCGCTACTACAGCTTTACGACATTTGGATCGATAGCAAATTTAAAGGTCTTGGTAATAATATCGTGGAAGTTCATTCTACCCTTCAGATTGTTGGAAAACAATATATATAAATATAATTTTAAGGTTTTAAGAAAATAAATAAACTCTTGTTTTCTTTTGTGAATGAAAAAACTATTAGTCCCACATCGGAAAGTTTCCAATCTTAAATTATTTTAATATAATATATAAATTTATTAGTCCAACATCGGGGAGATCCCTCTTCTTAAGTTGTACTAGGTTATTATATAAACAAGTTTTTCTCAACCTATAGAGACAATCTAAGGAAAAAGGGTTTCTTCATATTTTTTTAGAGATACCAAAATAATACTCCCTCTGTTTCAGTAAAAGAGTTATTTTTCCTATTTGCACAATTGTTAAGGTAAAATGAGAGAGAATAACTTTTATAATTTATTTCCAGATTTACCCTAATAAAAAGTTTAATACTACATATATCTTTATAATGAGAATAATAACATTTCTTAAAATAATAAGGGTAGTTTTGAAAGTTTGTTATATTGAAAATGAAAGTAACTCTTCTGTTGAAACAAAAATTTAAAGAGAAAGTAACTCTTTTCCTGAAACGGAGGGAGTAATAATTTTTTTAATATCTTTTTCAAATTTTCGAGATTCCTTAAGGATTTTTTCGGAGTTCCCAAGCTCAAGTTGAACATCTACTGCATATGCTAGTAGTAGGTGTAGTAGGGTGTTTTATCCTGGAGGCATCCGCCCTGTGGAGGCTATAGCATCACTTTTGGGTGTAGCCGGGCGCTCATGTCTTAAGGACAGCGTGTTGAACACGTGACTCACTCTGTTTTCCAAAGTTTTGTCATGTTGCTGTTGCGGAGATCTGGGGAGCTTATCCGTTTCGTCAAATCGATCACTTCCAATACAAAAGAGCTAAGTATCAATAACTTTTGTTTATTTGAATTTTCTTCATTTTGATTATTGCGCCCAACAAATTTTAAGACATTAACTTTAGTAGTAATCAAAAATGAATGCTCGATTTGTGAATCGTTGCCGTTGATATTATATTGGAAAACAAAGGATATTAATTGTGAAGTGAAAAACAAAATTGAGTTTTTTGGTCAGCTGTAGAGTTTCGAGTATATCTCTTAACTTAAAAGGAATTTCGACGAATCCTTTTAACCGAATATAGTAGACATTCTGATAGTTACCCACACAAAATTTCAGAACTTTTGGAGTTGTAAAAGTATATTTTAGGTATTTTACAAAACTGAGAAACGTTCCTGAAAAATTCTGACGGACAGAAAAATATTGTTGACTAAATTAGTTTTTCTGGGGTAACCATGTGTTTTTTGACATTGTGATTGGAACGAAGTTTGTAGATCTAGATGTTATCTTCAAAAATCATTTTTTATTTTCCGATTCAGAATTGTGGTTTGTGAGATATGGTGTTTGTAAAAACGTTGCGTATGTTTGTCCAGAATATCAATAACTGTATCTAAGCTCTAGATTAGTATGAGATCTTGCAACCATTTACAGTGGTACTTTTCACCTTGGATATAACATGAAAAACCGGTACTAGCGAGTGCTTTTATCCATGATAGACTTGAGATTTCAATTTAGTTGAAATATTTATCATAAACAACTTAGAGCAAGTAACGAATTGATTTTTGTGACTTAAAGTGATAATCTCTTATATGTGTTAGATTAGTATCACATTGCTAATGAATAAGATGTTAAATCAGTTGTGTATGAGTTATCCATTGTGTTATAAATCACTTTGATTTTATGTGCTTTGTGTAGTATCAATTGGCGCGAATCACATGATTGGTTAATAATTGTGTATTAGCAATTTCTATGGTGATTTCTAAATCATTTCGAATATGTTACCCTTCGTTGAAAATATGAGAATCATAATACACTAGTATACCATAGTCATATGGATAGTGAGGTATAAAATACCTTTTAGTAACTAGTGCAACAAGAAGGTTAAGTGATCAAATGTGCTTGAATTGATACGTATGTACACAAAATTGTTTAGGGTTTTTATTACCAAGTTTTGTTACTTACTTATGATAGTGATAGTCTAATGTGAAGAGAGACTTAAGTAACTTGATAAATATGTGTTCACAATAAATATTTTGATAAGATGGTCACTTATAATATCTTGATAATTTTATACTACCTATGACGAATGAAAGTATCAACCAATTTTTTGAATCCTAGTTGTTCAGAAGTTTTATCATCTTAAGTTGAATGATAAATTTAGTGTTAATCTCTGATAACTTATATTTTTTTTAGTTGTGTGCTTATCTCCTCGGAATAAGAGAATTGTATATTCAAATTTGAATGGAACAATTGACATTCTTACTGTGTTAAGTAATTTTCTTTCAGTGGAGATGATAAAAAAATGGTTGGTAAATGCCAGAAGTGCTGGAACGTGTGCTCCAGAAAAGGCATGTTTTGTCTTCTACTAGGAATGGAAAAGATTAAAAGCATTTTCATGAACAATTCAACTATCAAAATAGTTGAAGAAATAGGTAAATGATGTGCAAGGCCTGTCAGGTATGGACATTAATCAGATTATGATATCATTCTCAATATGTGCATTGCGAATTAAAACTAGTGCCAAATGCTATCTACCTAAGTTACTATGAAATATTATACTTGGAAATATGGTCTTGTGATGCTTTGAGTGTTAGCTTAATAAAACAAGACAACAATAGATAAAAGGGAAAATCGTCAATGAATTGAGAATGAATACATGAGCATGTTAAATCATAATGTTGGTATAGAGTACCATTATATGGTGTGTCTTAGTTTGATGCAACCTAAATGACACATAATTGTAGTTTCTTATGTTGAGAAATCCAGATAATTATGTGGGGCCTTATGTCCCAACTGTGGGGTATAAGATGGAAACAAGTATTTGTTTGATTTCTCAAGTAGATTCATAGAACACCCTAGACTTATATGTGCCCTACCCTGTAGACCTCAATTGTGGGGGTCTAAGGTGAGAATGAAGAGTCGACTTCTTTAGCAAATCATTGCATATGATCAGATAATTTGAAAGTTTTGAAGCTAACAACATTTAACTAAAGTAAATTTTATTGTTGAGGATGTTGAGTTCTCGACAATAGTCTGAGGTCGGGTTCTCACACGAGATTGAATAAGTCAGACAGAGACTTGATTTTGTGAAATTGTTGTTAGAGAATAAAGTAGTGATCTTTTGGCACATACTCACATGACTCTAAAATTACTGAATGAGGCATTGTTTTCCATTATTGTCAGTATGCTACATTAGATGGATGTTGAGACATTATACATAAATGATTATTCAAAGGTGGACAAACCTTAAGGGTTTGGTTAGCGCTAGGGGTACAAACTGATTACACCTACATATACTTGACCTGAACCAAGATGTAAGTCAATGACCTATAAATATTATTATGTGATGATGATGAATACTAGTGATGTACACTAATGAATTTGATAGTTTATTTACACTAAATCAATTGAAGGTGCATATGTTTAGCATGCCTTTGTTACGTGTTTTACAACCACTAACAATTTTTTGTTGTTTAAAAGTTTGACGTGAAACTAATATGTTGTTGAAGTGGTCTAAATGATCAGAAAGAACCAAAATCAAATTTTGATGACATAGTTTCTGTTAAATGTGTGTTGTAAGATAGGTGTGCATGTTTCCCATTTTATCCTGGATAATTACAGGATTGCTCTGATCAAAGGACCAGAAAATTGGGATGCTTGAGGTACATATTTAATTTCAAATATGTGATATATATTGCACCAACCTTTGGAGGAAGATGTAATGACCGTACTAGTAAGTAGTACATGTATCTTGTGTATGCCTTTATATGCTTTACAACCACTAGAAAACATGTGATGTTTGTGATTTGATTGAAAGACTAAGTTGTTGTAGACAAGCATGATCCAAAAGTTCATTGGAACCAGAAGAAATTCTAACGGGAATGGTTTTTGTCAAACTCGATGCGTTTAATGTGTGTTGTAATTGTGCAATGAATTAGGTGTACAAATATACTTGTGATCCCAGAATAATTAATGGGATGATCTGATCAGAAATTTGAAGTACCTGAGGTACATTTTAAATTGTGTATGTGCATGATACATGTTACACTGATCTTAAGAGATGTTGTGATTTCAGGCTTTGGAGAATCTTAGCCTATGTGTGTACTCTCTTAAGATGTATAATTAGTTGGAAATCTTCCAACAGACATGAAGAACTAGAATGAGATGAAATCAGAGTTCGTTTGCTTAAACTAAAGCATAAGAGGAAGATGAATTGGTAAAACCCTTTTGTTGGGTATTCCTCTGTGACTGAAGCCTGTGGCCACCACTGCCGAAGCTCAATTGACTATGTGAGTCTAAAGTAAATGAGCAATGGAAAAGTCTAGACAAACTCAGAGAAGGATAATTCAGTAAGACAACTACTCTCTAATGAAGTGATTTTTGTAGACTTAGTGGAGTCAAGAGAAAAATCAGTGGATCCTTTGACGGAAGGATAATCTAGAGAGATAGTTTGTTATTGCATAGAGGGGGATGGGACTTAAGCTCAAGAAATAAAATTACCATGAAGGACACTCAACCTTAGTGACTGGTGATCCCAAGATCAAGGTTCAATGAGACAACTAATTTGTGGTAATTAAAGGTATGCATTATCAAGAGAATTACATTCTCTGTCCCTCCTTATGGTGCATTGTTGTGATAGTGTGACTGAATGTGAAGGATGACTTTTAAGAAGTCTTAATGAGTTCTATAGTTTCAATTTAAGATTGAAGTGGGGTGTAGCAGTAACACTCTTGATAGAACTCACCTATTCGAATGAGGAAGTGGGTTGCTTCCTATGAGAGTATGAGCTGATTCTCTAGAGCATTCTGAGAAACGGGATATTTTCTTAGGGCCAAAATGAGCACAACGGCACGAGCTTGGCAGCACCTTGGAGATATCATGTGTGGTTGTTATCACGAATTACACCAAACGCTAGCAGTTCAAGACATCGCGTTCACTGTCTCTAGCAAGTAGTTCCGGTAATCTCTCACTAAGCAAAGGTTCAAGACCTCATGGACACCTCTTCTTAAAATGATATTTCCTGTGTTTTATGTGATTTTCATTTTTTATCGATATTTAATTCATTTGAGAAAATGAGTTTTATGTTTGTTTTTTTTATGGTCTTGGTATTGCTGATACTTAGGACCTAAGGGTCACTAGATCACTGGATAATTTTCACTTTGGTGAATGGAACCTTTAGCCCCACTATATATGGGAAACTAAAGATGAAAGCTCTCTATACAATTATGATTTATGCAATCAATAGTATGACCTTGGGGTCAACACACTTTTGTGTGGAGGAGAAGACGTTGGAATGGCTAGTATGACTTCAACACGCACGGTCGTGGGATTGAGGTGTTGATTTACCAAGATCTATATGTGTTTTTCATGTTTTACTGAGGTTTTTCATTCATGTGGGGGATTGTTGGAAAACAATATATATAAAATATAATTTTAAGGGTTTAAGAAAATAAATAAACTCTTGTTTTCTTTTGTGAATGGAAAAACTATTAGTCTCACATCGTGGAGTTTCCAATCTTAAATTGTTTTAATATAATATATAAACTTATTAGTCCCACATCGGGGAGATCCCTCTTCTTAAGTTGTACTAGGTTATTATATAAACAAGCTTTTCTCAACCTATAGAAACAATCCAAAGAAAAAAGGTTTCTCCATATTTTTTTGGAGATACCAAAATAATAGTAATTTTTTTATTATCTTTTTCAAGTTTTCTAGATTCCTTAAGGGTTTTTTCGGAGTTGCCAAGCTCAAGTTGAGCATCTACTGCATATGCTAGTAGTAGGTGTAGTAGGGTGTTTTATCCTGGAGGCATCCACCCTGTGGAGGCTATAGCATCACTTTTGGGTGTAGTCGGGCGCTAATGTCTTAAGGAAAGCGTGTTGAACACGTGACTCACTTTGTTTTCCGAAGTTTTACCACGTTGTTGTTGCGGAGATCTGGGGAGCTTATCCGTTTCGTCAAATCGATCACTTCCAATACAAAAGATCTAAGTATCAATAACTTTTATTTATTTAAATTTTCTTCATTTTGATTATTGCGCCCAACACAGATGATACGAGAGAAATTCAAGGATTTTCAACCAAAAATCACAAAATGCTCAAGTTGTTGCTGTTAACGTTCGAGGATTTAATTCTTTTCACAGTGCAAGATTTACTTCTCTGAGTTGGCTTACTCATTTGGGGTCTGGATGCTTAATTGGGACGGTTGTCTCTTTAGTTGGTAACCCATAAGCTTTTAAATAAATTAGTATTTGGATTGTAGATTTTGATACTTCTTTGAATCATAAATTTGTCCGTTTTAATGTTTGGGTCATTGACCCGTTAGTTAAGACGGTCAAATGGTCAAACAGTTAGTATCCGTCGACTGTCCGTCAACCTCTATAGTCAAATTATTTACGAGTTTTCCATCCAGCAACTCCGATGATTAGATCGTCTTCCTTATCTTGATTTTTTTCTTCAGAAACTGATCGAGAAAAATTATTCAAGGCTTCGTCCATAAAAACCCAAAATTAATTACTGAATCAACATAAATCTCAATGTTACCAAGAGATTTCAATTGTTCCATGAAGGATGCACCTCACTGATGTAAATGTTATGCTCTCCGAACAATGATTACAAATTCATGAAGTTCTATAGATATATATATATATATATATCAGTACGATGCATGCATAAACTCATAGTCAGCTTGAAATCACTAAACCCATCCACATGATTCACAATCCATTGATCTTTACACGAGCTGATGTTGACCTCTTTCTACTTGATTTTTCTTCTTCAAAGATTTTGTCTTATTTCATCTGCGAATATACCCAAATCAAGTTAGAATCCTAAAAATCAAATTTCAGTAAAGAAAAAGTCTGAAATTAAGAATAATGACCAGCAAAAAGAAATAAGAGAGGAAGAAAGCTATGAACGAATAAGTGATTTCACTGCCTGGTTTCAATCAATCGCGGAGAAACCGGATTTTAGCTGGTATGTATTACATGATAGAAAAGATTAGGAATTTACTAAGTTAACTCTAACTAACGTTTGACCACACATCAGTTGACTTTATTTATGTGAGGGAATAAATCCTAAGCTACGCGTGTCCAAAAACTATTGGAGAAGTAACGAGTTATGGTGGAACGAGAAACACTGAAATAAATTTTTTTGAGAAGTATTGGACAACCTTAGTTTGTAGATTTGGAATTCCAAGCTATGTTTTAAATTTTTATTTGAGAATATAATTTGTAGATTTGGAATTCCAGTAGCCATAGTTTCGGATAATGGACAACAATTACAAGGGAAAAATATTAATATGTTTTTCGAAGCATTTAATATTCAAAAGAATAAGTCTACTCCACTCTATCCACAAAGCAATGGACAAGCTGAAGCAACAAATAAAACGATTGGATGAATTTAAAGAAAACTCTAGATGGCCGTCATAAACGATGGTGTAAACATCTTCATAATACATTATGGGCATGCCGCACAACGAGAAGGGAGTCCACTGGAGAGTCGCCATTTCTTCTTACATATGGAGCAGAAGCAGTTATTCCAACGGAAGTTATCTTACCTACAACAAGAACAGAAGCATTGGAGAAGAACTTGAATTCAGACTTAATGCTTGAAAAGTTGGATGAATTAGAAGAAAGAAGAGAGGTTACACTTCAAAGAATGGAAAATTATCAAAGAAGATTGGCAAAAGAATACAATAAAAAAGTGAAATTGCGGAACTTTGTGGAAGGACAATACGTTCTACGGCAAATCCCGGAATACCAAAGGGATAAAAAAGTAGGAAAGTTTGCACCTACATGGGGAGGACCTTATGTTATATAAGATATTGCGGGACAAGGATCATACCATCTGCGGAATATGGATGGGAAAATTCTACAACATCCTTGGAACGCACAATATCTTAAACCATATTATCCATAACCAACAGTGCAATTGTACAATAGTTTGCGCTCATAATAGGTAAACCAAATCAAATGCAATCTCTCTAGAAAGTCCAAATGAATATCTATGACTGTTGGATTTTTCGCCACAGAGATGCCTAACATGACATTAATTATTGTATCAGGTACTCTCCACTTCAGGAAGTTTTCACATCCAGCAATGCAATTATACAACAATTTGGCTTCATACTAGGTAAAGCAGCAGAATGTAATCTCTCTAGAAAGTCCATGTAAATGTTTATGAGTGTATGAATACTGGATCTTTCGCCACAGAGATGCCTAACATGACATTAATTGTTGTATCACTCTCCGTTTCAGGAGACAATCTAGGGACCGCATCATAATTTCCTCCTGGCCAGATAGAAGTTAGACATGCGCTTCAACCCTCAATGTAACTCAAGGTACAAAATTTCCTTGCGGTTAATAAATTCACACTCGTACAATGAACTAACAATCAATATATATATTCAATTTTTTTTTTTGCAGGGATAAAAATACAAGGCAAAATGGAAACGGAAATACAATTTGGAAATGAAGAAGAACTGAGTAACAGCAAAGAAAGCTAAGGTGCGGGAAGATCAGCTTCAAAGGGAGGATTATCCGGGACATCTTTGCGCTTGTAAATTTTGGAATATTCATCATCTTGTACTTGGTCAAGAGTATTATTGACTGCTTTTGCAATTAAAACTCGAGTTTCGGTTCTTAACCAAAAAATATAAGCTCTTCTATTTTCAAGCTCTATTTTGTACTGATTTACTTCGGTTTCGGAATTTTGGACTTTTGTTTTCCAAAATTTTATTTTCCCTCTCTCAGTAGATAAATCCCGAACAAGGCTTTCATTCTTCAGAGCTTCATGTTTTAATTTTTCTTCAGCCCTTCAACTTTAGAAGTTAAAAGATTAAGTTGAGCGTACGCTTCATTGGCCTTGGTAGAGGCAAGCTCTAGTTGAGTTTGCGTTTCTTTAGCCTTAATAGAGGCTAGATCTAGTTGCTTATTGAGTTCTTCCATCCTAGTATTTGCCGCACCAAGCTCTCCTTCAGCCTTAGCAGCTCTTGCGGCTGCATCTTTAAAATTTTCTTCAAAACATGGAACGAAAGCAACGGGTTAAACAATGCGAGAATAATATTAAATTTCAAATATGCGGTAAAATAGGATACCTCTTGCGATGGATACAAACTCTGCTAATTTGCGGCCCATCGCATCTTTACTAACATCAAGAAAATCATATTCTCCTGAAAGCTTATTATAATTGGCAGTGAGTTGTTGAAGATTTTGATGATACTGATTTAACTCTACTTCATTATCCCGCAATCGGTTCAATTTAGATGTACACCTTGCTACTTCTTTGTGCAAACGGAAAATATCGCTCTCACGATGAAGAATAGAATCAGATAAATTACGGATCTTAGCTTGAGCATTCGTAAGGGCTTTTCCATTAGCATGAGCTTATGAAGCCGAGTTGTCTTTGTCCTTAATGAGCTGAGCTATGTACAAAGAAAGTTGTGAATTGTGATACGATCCGGGACGGGAAAATCCCGCAAGGATATTCTGGCGTTCTACACAAAGCTTGCGGTTCTCTTCTTCCAATCTATAAGATCTTGCCCGCGCTTCAAGAACGCAATCTTTAGTCCATGATAAAGTAGCATCAAACACCACTTTCTTGCGTATTTTCTCCCCAAATAAAAGCCGATGCTGCGATTTCAATTCATTATACTTATGTGAAACCATCTTATGGCTATCAACAAGGTTGTTAAATCTGGTCTTGACTTCCACATTCTCATTGTTAACCCTCACTACATGATCTCTCAACTGCGTATTTCTACGCCGCATCCTAGATATAAGTTCTGAATCCTCCGCTGATCCCATGAAGTAATTCAGAAAATAAGTAAAAAATTTAAGAAAACTTAACGAGATAGAAAGAATTAAACCTTGATTTTGAAGGTCAAGCAATTGTTGGTGAAGCATGTCATTCTCCCGCTTCAAGCCTGTAGCTTCCTCTTCTACAATCCTAAATTGGGACTCCATCATTGTGGACTGCGCCTTGAAAAATTTATACGCTGTATGTGCAGCGTTTTGACCCCGCGCAAGCTGCAAAGTACATAATTAAAGTTATAAATAAAACTAAAAATAAGAAGAAATCAAAGAAAATAAAGACAATAAGAATACATGAATAAGAGCTTGTTGCGGAAAAGAGTATACTTCTCCGTCCACAAGCGCAATTGTTTCCGCAAGAGAAGAAGGTTCGTTTATGCGGAATATGAGGTCAACAGGTTGACCTTGACCTTTTAGCCAAGCATTTTTAACCATCTCATATGGTGCAGCCCGCATGCACTCCCGCAAATGCGAGACCGAAGGACTATCCGCATCCGCCGGTAAGGAATCGCTTGGGACCGACAGAAGCTCATTTGACATGAACCAACAGAAGGCTTCTTCTTCTTTAGACAAGAGATCTGAATCTTCCACAACTCCTTTACCCTTATTCTTCTATGGGATCTCTTTATTTGATTGTGCGGCATTAGCAACAGCGCACTTGCAACATTAACCATGGCAGGTCCAGTTTCTACCATAGTACTTACGGGCACACTACCTGCTACACTGGTGTCCGCAGACTCATCTGGTACTGCAGCATGTGCACACATATTCTCCACTTCTAAAGTATTTATAGGATCACCTTGTATAAGGCGATCCTCTTTGTCAGTTGAATCATCTTCACTTGAGGCAGCTTCATGTGGCTTATCAACGAACAAAGGAGAGAATTGAAGGAAAAAAGAAGGATCAAGAACGACAGATTGGTGCGAGAAATTGACTGCAACATCTGAAATTTCTTCCGCAACACCAATTTGTTCCGCAGACTCAAAATTTGTTAGTTGAAGAGGTATGTTCTGCTCTTCTTCACGTCTCTCTGGAACGGAGCTTCCCTCTCCTCTCAAGAGTGAATGACGAAGGGAAGAATCTCGAATTTCTCCCTCTTCCCTATCAGTAGAAGCCCGGGGTACACCCTTAACCTTCTTCCGACCCTATTAATGAACCACAAGAATTCATTAAGCGAAATTCATAAGGATTATTAGAATTCATTAGGGTAAAAAAATACCTTTTCTGCAGGGATTGCGGCTTTGCGCTTCACTCCCGCGTCACCTTTTGCACTCTCGTAATTTTGTGGCTAAAAAAAAAAGAAGAAATTTTGACCATCAGAGAAAAAATTTAACCATTAAGCAACATATAAAGTATGATATAAAAATACAGAGAGAAACTTTGCATACCACAGTGACAAGTGGAAAATTAAAATTGGTAAAATTTAGCCGTCAAGGGCAGTAACCATCAAAACGAGTAAGAAGATTATAAGCTATATTATCTGTGACGAACCCGAAGACCCATGGACCCTCAATTACTAGAGGGGTGCGATACCATTTGAAATCGTGATCCTCGCGGATTTTTTCTTTTAAGGGAATCTGGGTCCCTGGAACATATTTCAGCTTGGAATTATCAATTTCCGCTAGCAAGCGGAATCCCTCACCACCTTTGCGGCCCGGGCCAACACTCTATTTCTTGTAATTCTTTGCGGCAATTTTGTCCACATACGTGCATGAAAGTTCTCAACTGTGTAATGTTTACGTTCTGCAGGGTTAGGAACGTAACATGTGAAATTGGTTCTTCCTTGGCTCCGCATGCTACATTCCTCCAGGACGCACCACCAATTTCCATTATATTGAGTGACAGATCGGACTAAGCCATGTTGGGATTGGTTTCGGCTCGCGAGAACCTCAAATTGAAAAGGATTTTCGCTCCGATACAAAGGAAGAAGGGCTGCTTCTAACGCTCCCGCAGGAATTAATAATTTGTTGTTGCTGTAATCAAAACCTTCCATAATTTCCATTGAAATTTCATCTTCACCCTGATCATAGAAGGAGACTTTGAATCGGCGAAGATGATGTTTTCTTTTGAATTCCTCAAGGTTCACGGACCTAAAGCTACAGTTTTCATGAGACCGTTTGCTCTTAGGAGCAGGATTGCTGGCCACAACAGGAACACTTGCGGGCTTTGAAGAGTCAGAAGGATGACCTCTTGATACAGGGTAGCGGGATGACTTTCTAATCAAAGAATGATCATCCTGATGAGAAGCGTCACCAGTGACTTTACCATCATTTATTCCAGCCATGATAAATTTTTATCTACATGAGAAAACCAGAAAAGATAAATACACCATGAAAAAAAATAAGAAGAACAACAATATGAAAGGTAGAAGGCAGAAGAACAACAAAATGAACACATAATCAGGATGCCGGCCAACAAACAATTTTTTGATCAAGAAAAAAAAATCACAGTAAAGAAATCAAACTATAAAACAAAGGAATCATCATCATCATTGTCATATACTCCAACAAATAATACACATATAAATAAGAATATCATCAGCATCATCATCAATATTATCAGTATCATGACTGTTTACTCTAAAAAGATTCAGTAAAAAGGATGAACAAATACATGAAAGAAAAAGTCAAGAAGTTTACCTGTAATGAAACTAAAGACAGAAAAGAATCAAATGATTGAGTGAACAAGAAACTTGATCCCGATGCAAAAGTTCTTGATCACAAAAGTTTGGGAGAATGAAAAGACGCTGAAGAATCTTTGAAAAGCTCAAGAGAATGAAAAGTATAAAGACTTTAAGAAGAAGAAGACAAATGATATAAAGAATAGTATGAGGGATATGATTAACTTTAAATAGGAGAAAGCTGAAACGGACGAACCGTCGAAAACTGAAAAAAGAAAAATTTTATCAGAGATTTAATTACCTCGAAACCGCCAACTGACAAAAACATGGGAAAAGATGTTACTGCTAGCGAGAAAATCGGAAAAAACTGAAACTAAGCGTGGGAGGAGAAGTTATTG
Organism: Papaver californicum; assembly: GCA_023531435.1. Lineage (NCBI taxonomy): Eukaryota > Viridiplantae > Streptophyta > Magnoliopsida > Ranunculales > Papaveraceae > Papaver > Papaver californicum. The sequence goes on from JAJJMC010005091.1 coordinate 3,979,356, forward strand.
CAGGTATAAATGCAATAATTACTATTTTTCCTTTTCTAAATTTTTGTCATGTGTCAAATTTTGAAAGAAAAAAGGGGGCAAACTGTGAGGGAATAAATTTCAAGCTACGCGTGTACAAAAACTATTGGAGAAGTAACGAGTTACAATGGGACGAGAAACACTGAAACACTTTTTGAGAAGTACTGAACTGTCATCTAAAAATTTAATAAGATTTGAACCTGACAGCGTTGATGCATGATCGACACGTGGGTTACGGGAAAGAAAGACACACTGTTCGAAACAGACAAGCTTGTTGCCTGACTGACACCCAGGTTGCGGGAAAGCCTGGCACAATAAAGAGTAATGATGAGCATTGATGCATGAGAGACACATATCAACTTTATAAGTTGCGGGACAAGCATGACAATTCACTTTTAAGAGCCACGTGTCAGACATGCTATGATTCTAATAAGACCGCAACGTTCATCCAAGTCCAAAAATAATAACTTAAATACAAGATCGCAGAGGAGTCGTGGGATAGCAGGTGCGAAACTAAAGGAAACAAACAATACGCATGCTAAGATTTGCGGGAAGCATGATCAAGTCTTGCGGAAAATGCAAATAAGTTTTGCGGGACTACATTTCGCTCCAAGGATGGATAAGAATAAATAGGTGGAAAGGTAAATTGGAGGGACCCATCAAATTGGCTATAAATACCAAACTCATAAAAAGGAAAAGGGACTGGAAAAGGGGGAGGAAAATTGGACATAAGGTATAGGATCAGAACAAAAGAGTTTAGGTATGAGACTTATGTAAATTTTTAGTTCAGTTATTCTTTGATTAGTATGATTATGATTTTATGGCATATCAATTTTCTTGTAACTTTTGATGATGAAGAATAAAAGTAATACAGATCTTTATTACCCGTGGATGTAGACAATTTGATTGTCGAACCACGTTAAATGTTTGAGTCAATTTATTACTTGTTTTGATTGATTATCATCTTCAAATGTTAATATGAGTTTATTTTATGATAAGGTGATAAACTTTTATACGATTCAAATTTATTTAGTTGTGATCCAAAGATGTTATATTTTTGGTAATCACAATTTAACTAACGGCTTAACGATCCAAACACTAAAACAGATAAACTTATGGCTCAAACTCAAAGAGGTATCTAAATCTACCATCCAAATACTAATTTACTCTAAGTTTTTCTTCTCATATGTTTTTATGTTTTATTTCTTTTCGCTGTAAATATTTGTGGTTTAGCTTTACTGTCTTTGTGTGGCTAAGATGCTCTTTCTTTAGTAAATTTATTTTTTATATTTTTCAAATACAATCTCCTAATGCAAGAAACAAATATACATCGCGTTGTTTCTAAGTGATTGTGAAGCTCTTATTTATTTTATGAACGGATCTACAATTGAAGTGGATAATTATATAAAAATTGTGCATGTGAGTAAAAATTATTTTCATCTTTCGGTTGTATAATTGTATCATTTGAAAACTAAACAATGTCGCTAGTAGCTATGAAGGATAGAGCTTCTAAAGCCTACATCTTCTCTTTTGAACTTATGGATTTTGCACAAAGACAATATTCATGTATACTTAGCAGACTAAAACATTTGTTTACATCCCATGTTGTGCTTGTAATATTTTTTGGTTAAATGCAATGTTTTATGTAATGTAAAATGGTTTGCCCATAAGTCTATGCAGCCTTTATCCACTAGTTACATGGTAAAAACAAAATAACAGCAACGATAAAAGATACTAAGAAATGGAAAGTGTTATAAGAACCTTAATGTTTCATCCATATAATCTGCATATGACCGTAAGTTTTAAACCATATAAGTCTTTGAGTTATAACCCTAACCTATAACATAGAGAATGTAAAAGCCTGAAAGCGTATTTATAACTTTATATCATATATGAAGAGAATGAAATGCATCTACGAAAGTTATTATCACAAATAGTAAAAGAAGATCAAGAAACATACACTTGTTTCTATCGAATATATGGACGTTGTTAGGAGAAAATATAATAATAAATTTGAGTTGTCTGGGTTGTTACTCGGGTAATACGAATGCAAAAAGAGCAAGAAAAAAGAGAAGAAAACATGGTGTCTACACCGATTTGGACATGCATTCGGTGTGAGTGAACTCGGAAAATTGGTTTTCACACCATGAGCCGTGTGGGTCCATATCCCTCCTAGTTTTTCTGATTTTGAAAAATGATGTAATAGGAAAAGCCTTACCGGGTCGTGTTAATTCCATACGAATCAGTACTGAGAAACATGTACCCATCACTCCAGCAGTGGCGCCGAAGATGAAATAGAGAGTACCTATATCTTTATGGTTAGTGGAGAAGAGCCATCGATTCATATTTGTCATAAAATAGAGATTGAATGATTCCCCCCAGACAGATGTAGTATTATTTGAAATGATTGTTGGAATTGATCCGCTACCAGTAGGTGTTTCGAAGAAGAAAACTTTCTTTTTTATTGGTTGTTCACTAACGAAAAGCATGGGAAAAGGATTCATACGAAGAAAAATTATCTCGTTATGTAAGGCTCACTTAGCTTTTTAAAATTCAATTCAGTTTATCCAAAACAAAAAAAAAAGTCCAAGGACGTATTACTATCTTTTTTATTTATTAGAACATCTCCAATGGTATATTGGTGTGTATCTTATGTGTCAATATTTTTCTACGGATGTGAAATCAAAATTTTCTTAAATTAGGAAGGTAAAAGAAAACTATCTCCAACTATAAGTTCTTTTATATTGGTTAAGAACTTTTTAAACCCTTGATTTTAATATTAAACATTTGATCCCTTTGTTAATAATCATAGATACTATTGACTATGAAGTTTACATCCTGTAAAAGAACCGCTAAAACTAGAAGATAGGTTAGAGGATGTCTGTGTAACTACCTTACACGTCACCTTTACATTTAATCCTCACATTCTCGTTCAAGATTTTTTGTTTGCTAAAAACTAGATAAATCCTATGTGGCCTAATAAATAAGAAATTGAGGATGTCCCATTATAGATGTTCTTAGTAGGCATATTAACAAACACTTACACCTTGTTTAATTAGAAGAATATTGGAATCCTAAGGATTCAATTATGGGGTAATCCACTTATTGGAATTGAATTCCGAGGAATTGAATTGCAGTCCAAAAAATTATCATTTGGTTGAGGTAATTCAATTACTTTTGTTTTTACTTCGGAGTCCAATTTCATTGCATTGTTAGACTAGTGCAATGGAAATATATTATTTTGGAGGAAATTGGATTCATAGGAATCAAAAAATTTAATTACACAAAGTTGATTTGTCTAGTTTGGTTCAAGTAATTGGGTACATTCCCTAGGAATTGGATTACCTAGTCTTCAATTCCTTGAGCCAAACATGTTATTAGTGAATTGTTTGATTCGATTGTTTTTTAAATAAATAAAGTTGTAATATTGGACTGTGATAAAATACCTAATACAGAATTTTGATAAATCTGAGCGACCCAGCCGGTTAGACTAATAAACTGGCAAACTAGTCATTATTCAGGATTCCTTTAAATTTGACCTAGTGATTTGTTAGAAAACCTTTCTAAATTATATAAACCATTTGAACCGTTCAGCTGGACCAGTAAACCATACAACCCAGTTCACGCAATTGAAAATCAATTACCTAATGAGGGTTTCAAAACCATCCCAAAAGGGTTTTGAAACCAACAATTAGTTTGTGTAATCACACTCTGTAATTAGGTTCTTTCAGTATTTCGACCAAATTATAGATCAAGGACACAAACATTAAATTCTAGCCTCAAATCACCTCAAGTATATGTGAGATAATTTACCATCATTGATATATATATTATGGTGACGAGTTCTTCTCAAAATAGACTTTTTCTTGATAGCTTCTGATTCTTCAACTTTAATTCTACAATTTCGCTTTTTTTGCGTTGTTGAAGGTCTTCATGTATATATCATTTACTCTTCAATATTAAAGTCTTCAAACTTCAGCATCACTGAACGACGATGGAATCTAACTATAACTATAAGCAAAAACATATTCTAATTTGAAGTCAACCTTTATATAATCTTGACAGTTACAAGTTTGGAAATGGAAAACCTAACTAGAGCATGACATACCAATGGTCTAACACATAGTCTAAAGATTTGATAGATCGTCTTCTTCGGAAATATTTGTTTCACTGCAAAATGAGTAGCTTTTCCAACTCTTGACTGAAAACAACCAGATTTTGCTGACCAGAGCTCAGTGTCGACGTACTTAATAAGCCACCAAGTAACCAAAAGAAAAGGCTATTATTGCCAGGAAGAACTGTTTTGAAAGCGAAACAAGGAATGTCTTGCAAACACAACCAAAGTGACAGACTTCGGGGAGATATCATCGTCGGGAAAATTAAAAACCTAAAATCTTTTGATATATGGAAAATAAAATAATAGTGCAATAGATAATTAAAAAAAAATCAATTACTACCTAGTTAAATACTTTTGCAGAAAATCGCTTGTTTTCAAGAATGAAATAGAATAAAAATAAACTTATAAATTCAAATCTTTTAATTTTGAAATTTTACCTTCCAATTATTCAAGATATTTTAGCATATTTTTGCACCACGTTACTCTATCTGTGATAAAATATTCTTAGATTTTTAATCCTAATATCAAGATCTTCGTTACGCATTTGGGATTGAAAGAAGTTTAAACTTTATTTAATATAGTTCGTAACACTATATGAATTGCATAATACCTTCTTTAGTTGAAAAGATAAGTTTTCTTTCTATTATTTTTAGAGTTTTTTTTCTGGTATTATCAATATATCAGTTGAAGTTTGCCTCTTTTCCAAAAAAAAAAAGAGCCCATGAATACTTTGATTATTTGGAGACAAGAATTACATTGATGATATTTAAAATAATTTATTTTATTACAAAAAGAAGAAAAGTTAATGGTTTTTGTTGAAATAATATTATGTATGACAAACTATGGTTGAACATATCTTAATGAATAAAAGATTAAAGAATGACTTCCATAAATATTCTTACTAAATATCTAAATCTTATAACAACAAAAAAAATATAAAAATAAAATAAACAAATTTATTTTATAAAATAAAGAAAAACAAACTTTAAGAACTTATATACATAGATCTTATATATTGTTGATTATTTAACCTTCTTACTTAAGAAAATCCATATTCAACTAATTAATTAAGGTTGGTAAGATTGTGATGTTGTCAAATGATTTAACTATTTTATCATGTTGTCAAATCTTATGATGTACAAATAATATAAAAAAAATAAATTTACAAATTAAATTTGAGTTTTGAATGATTTAACTATCATAAATTTAGGTTAAAAGGTCGTGAACTTTGATTTTGAAGTTCGAACATAGTAGTTTGATAATGTTTGAAAATATTTAAATAGTAAAACTTTATGGGCTGATACTATTTAGATACATTAATATGGCACTATTCTCGAGCTTAATTAATATGTGTTTATGGCACAACTAACGTAACATTAACTTATTCGAATGCATAAGAGCACATACGAGAAAAGTTTGGTAGGTGGAAGTTTTAAATATTTTTTTGTCAAAATAAATTTCAAAATTGGAAGAAGATTGGTGCATTATTTAAGGTCAACAGGTTTGGCAATGAAAACTTCTTCCAGTTCCATTTGATAGGTTTCAGTGTTTTAAAAATTGAATCTTGCAATAAACCAGTTAAGTCTTTAGATTGGGTCAATTAGATTCTATTAATGGCCCAACTAGTGGGTCAGTAAGATTTATAGAAATCCATTTTGTTTGAATGTGTATAAACATGATTTTAACCTCAAGATCATCTTTTTCATTCATGATTGTCTCAAGATCATTGTTTTCTTTTTGTGCTTCTTTCTTCGAAAGCATTCCAATCCTGGAACCACTGCGATTCCTCATATATTAGTAACTGGGATTTTTAACGAACCCTTTACATGTCTGTCACGGCACCCCATGCTACGTGAACGGTTATCGAAGAGAGTGAGTTTGGTTTTGATGTTATCACTCGCTACTTCCCCTTCTTTCATCTACTCATTTCGTTCCTTCTCTATGTTGTCAAACCTTGCTTGATAGTCGATAACCAACTGCTTAATGTTATCTTTTTTTCTTTTGTTATTCTTCCCTTTCTTTCAGTTTGGCCATTTATCAACTTCGAAAATTTTATAATGAGAATATATGTGATTTAAATATAAACAACTGCGAGTATAAATCATCAAACCGACTTATAATTTGACTTAATCGCTTATTCGATTGTCATCTTTTTCTGGGATACTTTTATTTGCTTTGTCAGTTCATCTATGATTCTAGCCTCAAGATCATCCTTTTCCTTTGTTTTTCTTCCTTCTCTTTCAGTTTGATCATATTTCCATCAACCCTGAAAAGTTTATAACAAGAATATATGTGATTTTAATATAAACAACTGCAAGTATATATAAATCATCAAACTAACTTATAATTTGACGCAATCACTTACTCGGTTGTCATTTTCTCCAGGGCTTCTTTTATTTTCTTTGTAAGTGAATCCATGATTCTAGCCTCAAGATTCTGGTAAAAAAATAAATAGTTTAATATCAAACTTTCTTGTGAGTGTAAATGACCATCAAAATTTACTGAAATCATCAATAATATTATAATAATAGTAATAACCACTTATAAAACAAACAAGACTAGGTCCCCACAAATCCATGTGCAATATTTACAATGGTGAAGTAGAAGTAGAACTAGAAGAAAAAAATGGTGACAATACAATGAAGTACATGGGATCATGTAAAACAACTTACTATGGAGATCCTCAAAACGAAACTATTATCGAGAAATACTATTCTAAGAAGACACTGACACCAATACCATTATACACTCCGGGGGTTATTTTGGAACCCAATGGCAAGGTTGGTTCGTGCAATATGGTTTGGTTTTTCATAGAGCGGATTCATCAGTTTTTTGCAGATTATCTTGCGTTTATATGTAGTAATCCCAGATGACAATCATTACAAAACAAAGATATTAGATTATTTGGCAGGAACATGAAACTGATTAAAACTTGATAAATTCATAGTTTCCTCCAATTAATGGAAGGAGTATGAAGCACCCTTAAGAGGAACACCAGCACATAAAACCTGAAAATGGAAGTCAACAAGATGCAAGCTTGACATTATTGATAATTGTGACTCATATATTAAAACAACTACAAATGATATTTATGTAAAGAGAAAAGGATTGCGTTACCAGTGCCCCTGGTTTGCACTACCATTCTTATATTCTCGGCCAAGTATTTTGGCTATGAGGCGTATTAGTGGCTATCCAAAATACGTTTTTACCCTTTTATACAATACTACGTTTACACTCTTAGATATTTTAAATAATTTTATCACTTTAATTGTATCACAATCAATCGAACCGGAGGAAAAAAACCTATCACTTTCATCTCTTCTCATATCATTCAAACTAGAGTTTTTTTTTTCTTAACCAGATCTTGATTTTATTGTTGATCCAAATCCGTTTCCATCCAAACAAAACCTTCTGATCTAATTTTTATTTTTCAACCATGACAATGATGAAAAGAATTGCTCGATATATATTTAGAAGATGATGATCCACACTTTGGTATTGCAGCCGCTTTAAAAGAAGTTTCTGAAAACCCTAATAATGAAAATTCTGATGAAGATGATAAAAAAAAAGATGAAGGTGATCGGCCTTTGAGTCGAATGTTTACTCAAATTCAAAACACCAAAAGGTTTTTCTCAATTTTCAATAATTATTTCCAGTTTCAATAATTTTTTCAACAATTTGCATGCTTGATTCGGTGATAAATTTAGGTTTTTTAATAAGACAAAATAAATAGATTAGATTGTGTTCAAAATTTTGAGTGAAATTAAAATAGATCTAGTTCGAAGCCATTTGGGTTTAACGTGAACAAATAAATTTTTAATTGAATAGATATAGATCCATGAGTTAGTTTATTTTTGTTGTTATATGTGTACTCTGCATAGATGTTGTAGACAAGTATATGTACTCATTTACGGTTAGAAATCCATTAATTCATAACCATAAGAAACTATTGTTATTCATTTACGGTTGGGAGTTCATAATTTCCCAACCGTAGATGGAAAAATTACTCATCTACGGCTGAGAATATAACATTTTCCAACCGTTTAATTGTATTTACGGTAGGAAATCAACATTTCCTAGCCATAGGCAGTTCTAAAACTGAAAATCTAAAACCTAATTTTATCAAATTTAACCTATTTATGCAATCAAATTCAACAAAAAATGGTGGGTTTTTCAATTCTTACCTATATATGTCATGAGATATTTTGTAAAAGGGTCATAAGTTTAATGTCTAATTAGGGCCTGGGTCGTGGAATATGCAGTTGATGCATTAGGGTTGTAGACCGACGAAAAACTAGTTTGGCCGTCTGAATTTTTTACCAAAGTGCCGTTATAAACTAGTTAAATGACATTATATTTTACCCTAGTTTAAAACGTAACTGGGTTTGGTTGGAATATTTTCAAACACATGTTGTGCATTATCTACAGACTCCAGTCGAAAAATTCACATACATATATGAACCAAACTATTTAAATCAAAAATATAATGAAGTATTATAGTAAAAGAACCATATTAATCTCCCATATTTATCGTGCATTACTGATCAAGTCTCTTTGCTTGATTTACTGAAGGTTGATTATATTTTAAAAAAAGACGAGCAGCTACCAAATCCTTGTTTTTGTACTAGGCTTGATAATTTTGTTGGAGAAATAGATGTAATTATGTTTGATGCAACTCATTCATCCGTCCAGTTGGATTGTTTTTCGTTTAGGTAAATTCAAATGCTTATTATCATATTTCACCATACTCAAATTGTGATAATTAAGATTACTCTGCTAGGTTTAGACTTTAGATACATCACTCTTTGAATCTCTACATAAGTTTATCCGTTATCACTTATTGCTTTGAGCATATTTGAAATATTTATTTCTCCTGTAATCGATGCTAAAATCTCATCTGTAATATGATGTAAAATATCTGGCGAGAAGATTTGGGATGGTAACTGAAATATTACAGATTTCTCAACAATTTAATATGGGCAGTAATTTATTGTCTTCGTTGAATTGAAAGTTTGCTAGTCAACTGATTGTAATTCCGCACATCTTATTGACATGTAGATTCTTTTTTTGGTATTCTATTAATAGCACTTATGAATAAAAGAAGGAGAATTCAGTATTGGTAACGGAAGAAGGTGAAAAGGGACTAAAGAGCTATATGTTTTGTCAATATTTAAACTGTCAACACTGATAAACTGATGGTCAAGGTGTTTGGCAAAAAAAAAATCAACTAATAAATTTCTAACGATCTTAGGTTAGTTTACGATCCTAATGCATCAACTGCATATTTTACGATCCAGACCCTAATTAAACATTAAATTTATAATCCTTTTACAAAATATCTCATAAGTCATCGGTGGCGGATTAACAGGTGTTTGCTCTTCTTCATTGGTTAATTCTTGAGTTGGCAGTTCGGGTTCTTCATCCGAACTTGAACTTGAATTTGATTGATTAACTACTTATGTTCCTCCTCTTCGATTTTGAGTACCACCTTTCGTCATTTTCTTTGACCGCTTTTTGTTTTATAGAAAAAGTTTAATCATCGATGAATAATTTTGAGAATCGACGATTAATCGTCGTTTGAAGATCAAAAGCAAAATGGAAAAGATGTTAAAATAGAGTAGAAAAAAATATATAATAAGAGAAGTTGAATTAGTTTAGGTTAATTTTTATTTTTAATTAGATTTGCCATATAAATAGAGTACCCTATTCATATTTAGGACAATTGATCCTATGCATCCCTCGGAACTCGAAGGATGCAGCCCAATAATAGGTTTCTATTGGAATGAAACCCCCTAATTCAGCAAAATGCGATGGCCCGTTTAATAAAAATGGATCGGGCTGTGCAGCTAAGGCCAATTTCAGCCCCTGTGTACAACGCATTTACACGACACAAGTGTAAAGTATATCTACGCTCTCGAAGGTAGTTAGACTTACCCACGCGTATGTAGTCCTCTTTATAATCAAAGTCAACTGAAAAAACGGGAAGGAAAATAGTTTGGAGGGATGGGATTTTGCTTTTCGTGCTTTGGTGGAGGAGAAACAGAGAAGAGTAGAGAAGAAGATCGGTTAGCATCTGAAGAAGCTCGATCAAAAGCTGCTGAAGCTGCCCAGAAAAGGTTTATTCTCTATTTTTCTTGGATATCCTCAAATAACTTCTCTCTACTTCCTCTATTATCGCAATTGAATTTGTCTTTATTTATCTTCTTTTGATTCTATAACTAAATGAACCTATTGTTCTTCTTTTTGTTTTTGTGGATTCTGTTACTTGTAGGGTCTTAAATTGAAAAGAATTTAGAGTTTTTTAAGTCACCAAATTCTGTTGATATGAATCTTCAAATGGTTCTAAAGTAAAAACTAAAAATTTCAATGATTTTATCGTGGGTATGTCTAATTACCTATATTTGAAGAAAAAAATCTCCTGTGAGATTTCAGTTCAATCTGCAAATAACATTTCATTGTTGATTTCTTTGAAACTGTATTGCCAAATGTAGGCAAGAGCAATTTGAGAAGTCAGCTGCAGGAAGAGCTGCTAAAGCGCAAATGACAGCAATGGCAAAGCAATCTGCTGCGCCTAAAACTGGTGAACCAGTTCTTAAGGTAATTATATTACTGTTAACTGTGAAAACTTACTTCATATGGCATAGTTTTCCAGCAAAAGTTGAATAGAAAAGAACAATGAACTACACATCAGGGTTTTCTATAATAGGCTTTCATTTGTGGATCGAAATACAAATTTCAGCTCCGTCATTTTAAATTTTTATGTTCAACTTGATGGAAGGTTTTTTTCGCTGTTTAATGATTTCTTCTTTGTGAGTGCAGTGGCAAATGGGATGAAATTAATAAAAATCAACTGTGTAAGTGACTGTTCGTTGTAAGTTCATGTACAACATTCTAACTCTTTCCTTTTTCTTATGCTCAAGTTTGTAGTTTTTATTTTTATGTTTGTAGGATAATATATTAGTTTGGATTCCTCAAGTCTTCTGCAATCATTGGGTAGAGACTATGTTAATTTGGACACATTGCCGTTTTGCACACTAAAAGAATGACAACACTTGCAAATAAGAATTACGCTAGAGCAAGTTATAACGATTACGGGTATGTTAGCAGTAATATCCACATCCCCGGGTTGTGGAAATGTAGTTGATCCCTTTGTCCAAAGTGTGTAATGATGTATGTATCAGTAACCTCTTCCAACGTTTTAAGAAAACAATAGAAATTTCACCTTTCTGATATGATATTAACAAGATGGTTCTTACCCAAATCAGTGGAGGTAGTTGTTGTACAAGATTAAGCATCTGTTTCGGATGCCTTGTACTAGCAATGTTATAGTCTTAGACCGAAATTTAAAAGTAAAGAGTGTCATTTGGAATGTATGGAGAATTTCTGAGAATTCTGCCTTTTAATTATTTCCCACCAAGGTGCCTTCAATTTTCTTTACTATCTAAACACTCCCATCATAAATCTGTTACTAGCAGGCTAGGGAAACAATACTGAAAATTCTTATATTATTTATAGGCTAAAATGAAAAAAATGATAGTAACTCTTTTCCAGAAATAGAGGGAGTATCTACTATGACTGTAGACATTTGAACCCGAAAGGGGAAAGCTACCAACCACAGCTCAGAGCTATGTAGCAATTACTCTTGGAAATTTGCCTAGTATGGTTTTTTTTATCTTTTAATGTGCTTCAGGATGATGTTAACTTCTCTATTACTTCTTTGTTCAGGATATTTATACAAGGGTGTTTGATCATAATGCGTGTGTATATTGATTTTCATGGAAGAATAGTGTTGGTGTCTGGATGCATCTCCAACAAAGTTGCTACCTCTGCTTTCAGGAGATGTATATTAGAAGGATTTGATTTAGTTCTAGTGAATCTTCCCCTTTAAACCTGAATAATACACAGTTGAGTTGGTATCTTATGTTCCTCGTACTCTTGTGCATTTGCTGAAACAGAATGTTTTTAGTTCATTGATGGATAACTGTTTTTGCAGTCGCCAGATTCAAGTTGTGAAGTTCTTTTTTTCTTTTCTTTTTATGGGTTTGTAGGGAGTTTTAAAGATGTTACTTAGTGGGCAAGTTCAGTTTTGCAGGTGAAGCTTTGTACAGTGGATTGCGATGTGAATTGTTTAAACTTCAATCAATAATACAGTGAAAAGTTAAATAAAATCTTCTGCTCACTTTTATAACATAAATTACCAACTTTATATACAAATATACTACAGATAACAGTGCTGTTTGAGATAGTACACCAGAGATGGATAGCTAAACATGAGGGAACTCGTTAACTATAGAACTCCAGAATAGCAGTGGGTTCAATCAATTGAGGTTACTTGGGTTGAAGGCTAAATGGCAAGAAAATTCCTTCTTTGTTACGCCGTTCTTTCCACGCTCCAAGTATCTCGGATGCAGGGGGTGGCCCAGATTTGGCAAGTTTATAAGAATCGCATGTTAGCAAGTCTAGTGTTACCTCTATACTTCCGTTGTCGTTGGAGTCTTGAATGTCTAGTGCTGAGTCAAACAACGAATTCGACGTTATGCCCATCTTAGGATTCTCATATAAATAAGGGCTTCCATCTTCCCCATTTATGGAATGTTCATCCCTGTCAACAATGGGTGACTTGTCAGAGGCACCATAGCCAGGACCTATGAGACCTATTGAGTCTTTTGAGGCACTTGATTCACATAGGGATAGTAATGACTTGGACAAATTTGAGACAGTGGCTTCCTGTACTACTTTACTGCTCTGGAGAGTATCCAACAGCATCTGCAATACACCCTCACTGATTCGCTCTGAATTCCTTCTGAAAAGATCAGTCCACTGATTTTCACTGATCTGGAAAGGTGCATGAGCCATGCTGTTTACAAGCGTAACAGCTCTTTCATAGTTATGCTGATCTGAAGTTTGGCATACCATCTCAGTGAAGAGAGAAGGATGAGGAATTTCTCCTGCTTCCAAAATAGTGTCGAATGCATGCTCCAGCAAGTACCACTGCGAAAAACAGAAATTGAAAATCAAGAATTTTCACTTTCTTTTCCTTCTAAAGAGGTGATTAGTGCCTTCAAAATATAAGCACGACAGATTAGAAGTTGATTGGCCAAATACAAATGGTGCTTTTAATAGGAAATGGACATGAATAATAGCCAAAAGACTAAACTAGCTTAAAAAGTACTGGTTTTTCTTCCTATGATTGGGTCAGATTGTTGAGACGGCTACGACACAGTTTTTAGTATGGCTCTGACCAAAAGTTTTGGTTAGTTAACAAAATCAGACAGTTGAAGGAATTGTAACAACCAAAACGGAAACAATTGGGAAAAGCCAAACTTTTTTACCATAAATACAGGGACCAACCAGAATATGCCCATCCATTCCGATCATTTGAAGAAAAAACAAAGCAGGAACAAATGCATTTGGTTCCGGGGCAGAAAATTACCTTCCCAGCTATGGATGCTTCAACAAGTAGCCAGGCATGTTTGTTCTGATCTAGCTGGAACCCACAGAGATGCATCTCCTTGTACACATACTCAAAATATTCCCATTGATGAGCACTAGCAGAGACCTCAAGCATTGAGCTGTATGTGTATACGTCCAGGGCTAGGGAGGAACGGCCACCATTGCTGTTCGCATCACTAACCGAACCTCTCCTTTTTGTGTCTTCAAACAGCTCCTTCGCTTTTAGAAACATATCACTACGGCGATAGACTTTCAGCATAGCGTTAATTGTCCCAGTGTTTGGGGCACAGTGGTTCATCATTTGCGTAAAGATAGATATGCAATCATCCACATGCCCTCCATCCAGACAAGACAATATCATACCAGTGAAGGCTACCTCTAAAGGTTTAGTAAGAGTAAGCTTTTTCATCTTCTCGATCTGAATGTTGATAGGAATGAGCGAAAGTTATGACAAAAGTTGTTTTTTTCTAATGAACAGGATAATATTATGAGGTCAATAAATAATATATAAGGGTAGCCCTAATACAAATCATGTTGTGGTCCACCAAAACTTGCAGAAGGGACCAATTGTAATGTTATATGTGACACTATAGGCTCAATGTAGAAAGAAAGCAGGCAAAACTTATGTTTTGGCGAGGAGAGAAAACATGAAATGCAAACATGACAGCATGCTGAAAGCGAAGGCAATACACTAACTGAAGAAGGAAGTACCTCTATCATAGCTTCTTGCCATCTACCACTATTGCAAAGGCAGCAAGCTAGTTCATAATAGACGCTCACTGATCCAACCACCCCTCGTTGTTCCATATCCCTGACAACTTTGACAGCTTCATTCACTTTACCTTCTTCCCAAAAGGCTTTTACTAGAACTGCAAATAGGAGCAAAAAGGATGTATAACTGTAACTGAACTTAACCTGTGTATCAGGCCAAAACAGATAAAAAATAATACCTTTATATGTGATAGCTTTCGGAGCTGCCCCGTTTCTTCTCATTTTCCCAAATAAGTCGTGGACCAGGTCATACTTCCCTGATTTCAGCATTACCTTTCAACAATTACGTCCTGTAAGACTTGAATACAGATGTAATTGGGGGTATACTATACTAGACTTGGTCACTCCAAAAATAACTATACATCTTTTCCTTCGGAAATTTCAAAAACAAAAGGTCCCGAAAAAAACCAAATTTGTGAATTCACTTCTGCATGTGACTCCAATAGGTTCAGCAAGGATGAAGTTTTTAACTTTTACGTCAAGTGTCACAAATTTACACTCATAAAGTTCCCGCAGTATTAAAGCAGTTGGTAAATACAGGAACAAGAGAATATACCTCCATTGCAAGTCCATAAGTTGCACCATCAGGTTTCAAATTGCCTTTCCTCATCTGCTGCAGAACCCACGATACTGCTTTCCACTGCTGGGATGGGACACAAGCATTTAGTACCTGAAGACCAATATTTAACACTCAGTAAGGAACCAGATAAGCTGATGTGCAAGTCGACTTAAGCCTAAACAAATATTCAATAAGTTTGCTGAAAATAACTTGGTTCTTACAGCATTATATACAACCACGTCAGGTTCAAGAGATGGATCCCAGTTCTTGCGGCGCATATTTTTTATTTTTTTGAGAGGCTTATGCCTCATGTACTCAATAATGTTTGTCAATTCTTTCACATAACCAGCTTGACCAAGGGTGACAGAAATGCTCCTATATGCAGGCATGTCTGGATATAGATGACAGTCTTCCTGAATATATCTTAAGGTTAGAACTCATTAAAAAAAAATGTAAACAATAGCTTCTCAAAATTGGTTTTGTCATTACTCGCATCAGGTTAAAAATTTGAAGAGCTTCGTTGGGCCTCCTTGCCTTCCCAAGAATTGACAGTAGTTTCGTATACACAAATCTGAAATAACGGGAAGTTTTATTAATGACAAGACGGATACCTAAGACACTAGCTTATTTAAATACGACCGATGGATGCAATTAAATAACAAGGCACTGTAAATGGATAGACCGATGGACTGTACACAGTAATTTGACTATAAGAATGCATAGTAGGACTAAAACTTAGCTAGAGAAGTTGGTTACCTGCTTTTTTGGTGTTTGTAATCATTGTTGTTGTAAACCCATTCTACAACAGATAACGCAATTCTCCAATTTCCACGAGCCCCCAATCCTTCAACAATTTTGAGCAAATGGCCTTCAGTAAAGTGTAACCCTGATAGTTTCATCAGCCTACCAAATTTCCAATCTCTAATGCTAAGGTCTGTAGCACTTAACCTAAACCAAAACCCATCAAAAAGAATGCACTCAGAATTCAAAAATCGAACTCTATACCTAAACTAATACTACACAAAATGAACAATCTGCAAATAATTTATCATAAATATTAGCAGTTAAGGAAGACTCAGATATCGAACCTGTCAACAAGATAACTGATTTTTTCCGGATCACCCACTGAACGCTTGATCGAAAAACCCTTATTTGCTTCAGTTTCCATCAAATTCCCATCTACTTGTTCAATGTCATCATCCAAAAGCCAGTTATTATCCTCAATATTTCTCTTTACAAGAATTTCACTCAATTCCTTCAAATGTTCACCTTTAAGTTTCTTCCCACCATATTCTTTACTAACACTAGATAGCTCTCTAAACCCACTTCTCTCTAACCTCTCCCATGGCTGCCCCACCATCAAAACCCCATTTTTACAACTCTCTTTACTTTTAAACTCCTTTGTTACCATTTTATATTCACGGCTAATAGTTTGAAAGTGAGCTTCTTCCTCCATAATTTGTTTATCAGATTCAGATAAGGGTTTATCTAGGGTTTTATCAACTACACGTTTAGACTTACGGATATATTTCAGCATTTCTTTCTTACGAAGTGTGTGGATGATTTTTGGGGTGGGGTAAACACCTTTTCGTAAGAGCCTTTGTTTGATCCTTTCTGGGTCTGGAGTGGAAATTCTTGAAGCTCCTCCCCTATTTGAAGCTTCCATGGAGTTGAAGATAGAGAAAGTAGAAAGAGATGACATAATTTAACTCAGTGAGATGAAAGGAATGGGTAAGGTAGTAAGTTTTATCAGAAATGAAAGAAAAAAAAAGAAATTGCTACGGAGGGTTACCGATTTGCTAAAGGGTGTACTAAATCCATATCAATTCTATTATATAAAGCAAACTCTCTTTGCTACAGTGAATGAAGCTGTAAATTTTGATTTTCCGAATGTGCCCTTAAGTGTATTTTTTATTTACTACACTATCTTATAAAGGGGGATGTAATAGTAATTTTGTCTCTATTATATTTTAAGATAGCACATCAACCACTAATTGAGAAGAATAACTTCCAGAAATAAAGATTGAATGGAGAAGAAAATTGTTCAAGTCTAACTGAACATCAGTGTGATACAAGATAACACAACAATCATTGAACATTACAATTGAAGAAATCTCAAATTTACCCCCAAATAATGAAGCCCCAGGTTTCAATTTCTGAAATCGTTACAAAAATCAACAGAAAAAAAACAGATGAAGATGTTCCATGACTTGGATCAAAAATGGATAGATGATGTTGTGGTTCACTTAAAGCTGCTCTAGAAGGAGAAAAAAATGAAGGTATTGATTCCGGCGGTGGTGGTGGTGGCAGCGCTGTATGAGAAAAAGAGAATAACTAAAAATTAACCGAATATGTGGAAGAAGAACCTCTCTGCGCTACTATTCTGTTAGGTTGGGGAGGAAAAAAATGGAGAAGAAAATTGTTGGGCGATTAGGCCAAATATTAGAGCACGTGCAATGCGTTTTAGTAAAGATAAAACATCCCCAAAGCATTTGAATGGTACACCCCAAGCAAATCGTTAACTCCCGTAGCAATATTGGAAGAAAAAAAACATGACGAGGGATAACTTCTGAAGGTTTTGTGCACAATCCCTGGAACGTAATCCTCTTGAATCACTACTTTTAGCCACGCTTTTGGCTATGAATCTTGAATCTGGAAGGTCTATGAGAGAAAGCCTAATGCAGCTGACACCAAGACTTTTCTTTACCTTGATAGTTGAGCATTGAGGGTTGCAAGGAGGGCTTAAACGAAAATGCTAGAAAGACGAAAGACCCCTGATTTTGACACTAAAAAAATACCCCGCCTACGGATTTGCTTTGAAATTTAGAAATGGAATAAGAGGACAAAAAGTAAAAGAATATGTACGAGGCAGTTACATTTTGGCAAAAAGCCAACATGCATTGTTTCCATAAGAACTAGCAGGTATCCCAACCAAATTGTACATCCAAAACCAGAAAATTCATATAACAATAAAAAATGTTCCAGAGCGTGTATGATTTGATTTTAACCATTCTCTTATTCTGAGTCACAGTATTCTGTCACCAACAAGTAAAAATAAATTCAAAAACAAAATATTCATTCTATGATTACACTGAGGAGGTTATTATCTCTGAATCTTTTTGGGCTTCAGCCTCTTCACAGCCATGAACGTTACAGCAGCTGATAAAGAATACCTGTGAACAACAATATTTCAACTAAACAGAAATGCACTATACAACGCTTAGCTTAAAATTCTAAAATGCTTGTCGAACATGTATTACTTGCTTTTTCGGTTGATCTGATTTCTAATATTTCAATAAATTTTTTAACCTTTAGTTGGATGCAGGAAAGGTGACAATGACATGCTCAAGTGAGGTTCCAAAAATGATGCATTTCTAATATCTGAGTAAATTGAGGCTACAGGCCTATAACACACTTCCAGACACAAAATGCATCTCTTTACTTTACGTACAATTGGCCAAAAATTTGTATTTTAAAATTCTTTACTTTACGTACAACTGGACAACATCTGTATTCTAAAAGTAAATAGCATTTGAAGATACTAAGTTTTAGTTCTTAGCAAGATAGAAACCATACCACGTTAGTGTATAATTGAGATGGTCCTGTGGCATGGTTGAACAGCGGATCAAAGTACTGACATCCTTCGGGAGAGGGTATGGGTTACTGAGATCAACATTGTCATTAATATCTTCAAGATAGAGAGTATCCTCAGGCAATCCAGCTGCACGTGCAATCGCAGGGACATCAACGTAGAACCACTGACCGGAACTGGGATCATTTGCAGGGACAAAAATACTTGGTTTCTCACTTCCGCGAATCACACCAATAACTTTCACAGAAGGCATTGAAGCGGTTACTGGATCCTGATGATTTCGTCGAAAAGGTTAAAATCTTACAACTAAAATAGCCATATGTGCCTAATTAGAGAAGATATAGTATCTACCTCAACAGTTTTAGCTACAGGTTTCTTAAACCAAAACTTCCACCGAGAGCTTCCTTCAGTTTCTCCATCATCGACAATTTTTATATTTGAAACTGGTTCAAGATTTTGAGAATCCTTTTGATGCTTCTCTCTCCAGCTGCGTGGGACCCATCCTCTGTTAACCAGAACTGGTGACTGCACACTGACAATAGATTTCTTAATAAATTGGCAATTCAGATGAAAAAGATGCTGAGCAGTTATCCAATATATCACAGAAGAATCATGAAGAAGCAAACACACCGGAATAGAACTATCAGTACCCGAAACACATTTGGCAAGAAGCCGCAAAAAGTAACATAATATACCACAAGTGATAAACCCTGATAAGGAGCTTTTAAAGTTTGAATAGGTGAGTCAAATGACCTTCCAGACAGATTTTGTTACCACCAACATGTTAAAGCCCAAATTTTGGTTAACTTACAACCAATATTTTTCAGAGCACAAAATCTGATAAGTTCATAATTAAAAAAATAAAAAAAATAATGCATAAAATGCACTCCACCATGGGAATCGGTCTATTGGAGCAAACAAACTAATGGAAGAGATGTCTGACATTTTATAAAAGACCAGAAGGCTCAAGTCTTTTAGGTTCCCGCTTTGCCTCGTTGGTTTACCAACTCACACCACCATCTAGGTTTCTTTATCTATGTTTTTGTTTTATAATAACTTAATCAAATTTCGAGACCATGAAGTACTTAGGATATTCTGTATGTGATAGTTACTTTACTGTTAGACAAACAGAGTTAAATGAAAATGAAGATGTAAGGGTGTGTGAATGTGTTATTAGGGTGCCTCAAGACAGCCCACCACATTCCATCATACAAATTTGAAGCTCCACTGACTAGTCACCCCTCCTAATAACCTTGGATATAAGATATGTGTAGGGAAGAAACCAGATTTCTATGACAGTACTAAGGTGATCTTAGATTTCTCGTACATACTAAGAGTGCCAAAACACAAAAGAGGCATTTTCCGAAACCTTTTGTATAGGTGAATGCTCCGCCTTTGTCCAATCCTTCTTCTTATTTTAAAAATCATTTTTTTTTTTGTAATATACTGAGGATTGATTGACTAAGTTTATTCGGTAGAGTCTTGTTTTTTTGGATCAGGTTAGTTCACATTAAAGACATCAAGTTCCAAGTAAAATAAAACACGGAAAACATATAATAATAAGAAAAGGATGTTCCTGAGCCACAAAATAGTAATCTAAATGTAATTAAAAGTTTAAGGATGTTTCCGCAGCAGAGTTACCTCTTAGTGCCGCTTGAGTTTGGCACTAGAGGTGTAATGACATAGTAGCCATTTTCCGTCACTCCTGAAATACTCCTGGAACGAGGTCCAATACAAATTGACTTACTTTCATCAAAAACACCTTCACACATCACCCTCCTAAATTCCAGAGAACCTGAATCTCCACTTGAAGAAGAGGAAACATTGTTCCACACAACAGGATCCAGTCCCAACCTATTCTTCCTATAGTCAAGCATCTCAACCTAAAAGAAGCATTTGAGTATTATCAGAAATTACAAACAAAATAAAAATAAAATAAACCGATGACATCCCAAAACAAATTCAGCTATTCAGCAAACCTAACAACTTCCATGTCATCACTTCAACCAATCAACCAAAACACGTCTTTGAATGTACATAAAAAAGAGTGATTGTAGAAGTATTGCCTTCATAACTTATAGTAATGACTCGGTGAAATTCAAACAACCCCCTCTGTACATTAACATATAATTTAAAATTGACTATGGGAGCTTTGATGATTTTACAGGACATTGAACTTTCCAAACTCACATTTTCCACAACAAGTATTGTGGCAAATGAAAGACTCACAAGAATTGCATTATTACCTTGTCTTGTCTTCTAAAGATTTGCCAAGTTCCAAGACCAAATGTGATTGCACCAGGAAGGAAAAGCAAATATCTCGACCATGATTTTTTCTCTTTTAACACATAATATATCAAACAACACGGAAAAGTTAAGACAAGATATAACGTTTCGTAATAAATGTTATTGAAGATATAAAGAGATAAAAGGCACCTTGAGCTTGAAACGAAGACTCAATTGGAGATTCTGCAATTGTGGAAAGAACCCGATTATAAGTGGAGAATAGAGGAGTAAATTTAGGTATTCTATTACTACTTGAGAAGATGGAGGAGTATGTTTGAAGGTTTAGGGTTTTAGAAATTAAGGAAGTCATCCTTCGCGAACATGACATTAAGACTTCTTTCTCTCTGAAATAATAGTAATTGCTTTCGATCTCGAATCTTAGACGAATTTTTTAGCTGAGAGGAAAAGATTTTAGAAAAACATACACACAGAGTCAAGATTTAAGAGCGAGGTCATTTTTGATGCCTCTCTCTCTCTTTATATGCTGTCTCACAGCTGAGTTATAAATCCGTACGAGTCACAAAGTATCAGTAACAAAAAATCGGATAGAATCAGTATCTCTCAATCGGTGAGCATCCATGTGACTCAGTAGAATATATCGAATGGTATTTAAAGCAGTCATACGGCGGAATCCAAGCTCGGGAAAAAAAAATATTGAATGTCAAATCTAATACAGAGTAGCTTATAAATAAGATAATTTAGATTTTTTCCAAACCATCTGTTAAGATCATACTGAAGAAAGCTCGGAATCCAAATGACGTTGATCGTGAATCCAATAGATGTTGAATTGTCAGAAGATGTTAATCCATTTAGGCATTGAGCGTCAATCCAATTTGTACCTACCACGTAATTGTTGATATGTTATGGATCCAACTTTGAGAGAAAACTCTCATTTAATTAGTATTGAAGGTCGTTCGGTTAATGTTTGACACCAAATTCAAGTGGCCATTAATCCAACTTTGAGAGAAAACGCTCATCGGTGTTTCCTTTGTCGTCAAATGTCGATATTTTCAATCAGCCTGCTATGGGGTTTCACTGCATAATTCTCACCATCTAAATTTGAGTTTCAATTTTAAGATCAAATTGTCTTTCTAACGAAGATAACTCAGTTTTTTAGATGGCCTTCACAATAATGTCGTTAGTTATTGGTTGTAGTTAGATATACTTAATTACTCAATTTTGGATCTCAGGATTCATTCAGTTTTGTTATAAATTATATCAAGAATATCTAGGCTTATTAGAAATAATCAGAGAGGGATTGAAAAGACAAATAAACTATTTGTGTAAATTGTATTTCTATTAAGTCTTGATTTGATTACAAGCCGGATAGAAATCAATAAGTGTGTGATAAGTTTACCTTGTAATACAAAGAAGAATGATGCATACACGTATTTATGATTAAGGACAACCGTGCACCATAAGTTCAAGAGCTAACTAATGTGGTCTGTGATTCAAACAAGCAAGTTATGGTTCAATAACTACCAAATTTCTCACAGTTCGCGAACTCTAGTACTTTTTAATGTCAACATAACTTGTCCAAAATTGCACAACTTACAACCTCCAAAAATCAGTCATGAACGCAAATACATTTTGGAGTTCAACAGAAAACCCCAAGAACTGCACAGTTCAAGAACTCAAATTTTCAGTTCGGGAACTCTAGCGCATATTAGATTTTATAAACTTCTAAGGTTTGCACAGTTCGTGAAATAATATTTTCAGATTGTGAACTCTATTTGTGACTCATAGTTTTAGGTATATCCTGTGCAAACATAGTTTATTGAACAAAAGAGTTGTTCTCAAGCCAACTGCGATAAGTCCTTTGAACTTCCATTTCTTGAGTTCTAGTTTCGAGATTAATCAGGTACAAGCTTGAACTCAAAACTTATTCTTTGTATCTCATCATATACTAATGCACATGACATTGTATGAGAAGATAGATAGGTAGAAAACAATGAGTTAAATAGGATAGACAGTCTTTGCATACCTTTGTTGATGAAGTTTTTGTTGATGTCTTTGTGTGATCTCCAACCTTCAATCTTCAAGGGTGTTATGATTTCTGAAACTCAACTACCTAAATTTAATTCTAGTCTAAGACTGAATTTAGTAGACAATTAATCAAGAATCAATTTTGGTCAACTAACATCGACAATAAGCTTGACATACTTACACTTGTGGGTTCAACCGAGCAGTGCTTTAACAACATCTTTTGCAGGTTCTTTTGATAAATTTTAGTTAAGAATCATCCAAAATTTAAGAATGGATAGAATGAGGACGACGGTACTGCTGACAATGATATATAAGAGGGAAACGAGAATGATGTTGATGTTCATAATGTTATGAGTGATGGCAATTTGAATAATGATATTGTTAATAGTGATATGAATAAGAGATATCTGATGATATTGCTTAATGGAGATGCATTATTGATAGGGCAATAATTTTTCATTCGCCATCATAATCTCAAGGCATGTGATGTGTGTCGTAAGGTGCAACAAATTACTTAATATATTTTCCATTTATATTAACAGGTAATATAGCAGTAGTAAGGATCGTTCCCACAGAGAGTTGTGTAAATGATATGTTATTCAGATTAACAAATAATAATAAGAGAAAATACTAAGAAAAGGGTTTGGTTGATTAAAGTAGATAACAAAAGTAATAATAAGGAGATGAATAGGAGCCATTCATCGTTATTAAACACTAACTCAAGTGATATACTTAATTATCTTTCATTAGAATCATTCATCACCAACCTTAGAATAGTAGCTAGCCCAGTGATATCCCAAAATATCTTCTTATTACTGGATACAGAAGCTCTCGACTACAAGATTCTATTCATTTGTAACACCAAGTAGTAGCTCACTCAAGGTGTAACCCAACCGAACGCTTTAAGCTTTGTGAATTTAGGTTGATCCCAATAGTTAACTATTTTCTCAAGGTCCACTTGCTGGTGTTATCTTTACTCGCAATTGCTCTACATAATCCATTTGCAAGGTCTCACGATTTCTACTTATGTAGATCGTTGTTTGACACACTAAACTTATTACCCAACTTCTACTGGCGATAGAATAATCAACGGATCAATTTAGTTATTCACTTAAACAATCTAGAAATTTCTCATAAACATTAGATATGTTAAAGACAAGCGTTGTAATGATTAAAACTCCAAATAAACTTGTATCACTAACCAAGCTTCACGCTTAGAACATTGAGTTCATCCTTAATCAATATAAAATTATCTACTCATAATAAAAGAAAGAAGAATAAATATCATGGTTTTCCCTAAAGTGGTAAACCCTAGAATATGGAATATAGTCTATATTCTTTCGTTGGTTGTGTAAAAGTTCTAAGATCCAGGTCTAGATATCTCCCTAGGTCTAATTAGAAAAGTCTTTTATATAGTGCAAAGGTTGTAGAAGTGTTCGTGTCTCGAATATCATGCATAATAATTATTAAAATAGCCAAAATACCCAAACATCGATTATTCTCGTCTACATACTAATGGTCACGGTTTTTCAGCACTTGCCATGGCTTTGGAAAGAAACCGTAGCTGAAAGTTCGAGTAAGAAAAGTTAAATAAATAACTTATTCTTACACATCCCGTATATTTTTCTCCCATACACTATTCACTTTTCTTTGATAAAACTTATAGAACTGTCCGTTATGAAGAACCGACAAGCTTAACTTCTCGTTTTGCTTGTAACTTCTTCATACGACGACAGAATGACCTCATTCTTTTGCGCTGACTTCGGATTTTTTTTTTCTTCTCTTTAAGATGATGAGAATAAATCATGTATTTGAACGAGTTCCACTGGTCTTTGGTACTTCATCCTTTGTAGTACTTCACTTTCTTGCTCACGCTAACACTTTGTAACTCTTTTTGGATGATTCACCTAAGAAAATACATAAACTAGAAAACAAGCATAATATAAGGTAATATGCAAGAATTATAGCAAATATAAACATGGATTTGTTTCTAAGAATATGTAATTTATGCACTTATCAAATTCCCTCACACTTACCTTTTGCTAGTTCTCGAGAAAACTACTCACCTAAACTAACTTAACTCACTTTCGGAGGAATCGCGGTTATACTTAGCACGTGTGACAAGCATTTAAACCCCTAGGTGTCCCTAGCGGACGAGTTGGAGGCTCGTGAGGTTTTATAATAGGTATACCTATAAAACCAACTTCAACTTCTATATACTTCAAAGTCATAAGTATCCGAAGAACTATGAGGATATAAAGTTTATGCACCTAATAATAAGAAGTTAGAAGCACAAAAGTACATTATTCTTAAACCATAAATACGCTTAAATGTCGAGAGAGATAATGTAATATGCCAAACCTATGTCATAGATGAAACACAACCTCGAGAGAAACCAATAAACAC
The DNA here is from genome assembly GCA_023531435.1 of Papaver californicum. Lineage (NCBI taxonomy): Eukaryota > Viridiplantae > Streptophyta > Magnoliopsida > Ranunculales > Papaveraceae > Papaver > Papaver californicum. The sequence continues at coordinate 4,004,544 of JAJJMC010005091.1, forward strand.
TTCTCATCAACTTCATCCCCGTCGTATAGTCACTCATAAAAAGATAGAAATGGGTCACACATGTGTGTAAGAATGAATAAAGAAAATAATACTTACACACATAAAGGTGATGCTTATTTTTCAATTTCTGATTATCTCAAAGAAAGGAAATCAACCACATACGAGGATGAGAATTCTCAGCTGCTTTTTTATCCGATCTACATTAAACACCAATCTCCAGTGTCCAATAGAAACAACTTCATCTTCGACTTCAACTCTTGATGATAAACTCTCGAAACTCGTAGAGCTTTGACAACTTGCAGGATTTTTTTTCTGGAAACATGATTCTTTATTTAGAAAACTTACCCCTTGGGATGTAATAAATTAACTAAACCCAAAACAGAAGGAGAGTTAGGCATCCAAAACAACAATGAGAATAATAAAGATTTACTAATAAAAAGATCGTGGAACATTCATGAGCAACCCGACTCCGTTTGGGCCAGCCTCTGCAAATACAAATATCTTAAACAACATCCCATTTTTGAAGACGCACCACCCAACCCATTTTCAACCAGTCCACAATAGATGCAGTTAGCTTCTTTCATACCAACAATTAAACAACATCTTTTCCATAGCATTGGCGATGGTTTTTCAACCCTTATTCAGGCAAACTGGATCACACAGTTCAATAACTTAGACCGTGCACAATGCTACCCTATCCAGAAAGTGACAGACATCATAAATCCTATAACCCATAACTGGATACATGATAAACTAATCCACCCCCTACTATCGCAGTCCAGCGAATCGTAAATATCCACCTACCCTATGACAGTCCCAAGATAACATTATTTGGCCACATACCAAATCCGAAAGATATACTACAACATAAGGATACAAATGCCTACCCCGAACAGTTGATCAATTGCATCAAAACCCCTACGATCTACCGATTTCCTCTGGACACTACCTTGTCTTAAAAAAATACAACTTTTCTTGTGTAAAACAATTAATGAAGGTCTACTAACCTTCTTTATCCTAAATCGTATCCATCTGACCAAATCCAACTTCTGCCCACACTGCAATACTGATCTGGAAACTGTTGTTCACATGTTGTTGTAACAACATTGAACACCATTCTCACTCGCTTATCAAACCAGTCAAGTACCACTCACATTTCTTCTAACATTCTGCCCCCATACAATAATCCCACAACTTCTACAAACAAAATCCCATCCCTCTATCATTACCTCATTTTATATTTTGTTTTGGCTTTTATGGATAGCCAGAAATGAACTAATATACCGCCAAAAGAAACCAAACCCAGTAAACATTATACAAATGATCCTTAAACTTCAGCATGAATTCACTAAGGCAAGAAAAATCATCCTCCGGTGTAACCTGGTATGCCATAATATGTGAATTTAACAAGCAACACAAGATCAAAAATGTAACGCCCCGTGAACTTCGCATGTCGCTTACTCAAGGACGCGTCATGGTATGGGATGAAGCTTCATCATAAGATTATAAAGCTTACTAAGGGATGCATTAGGGTGTGAATGTAGTGGAATTGGCATAATTGGCCTTGATGCTAACCAGTTGTCGTATTTTCCTATCAGTGGTAAATAGATGGCGGATTAGCCTAGCAGCTGGCTAACCAGTTAGCGTCCATGCTAACCAAAAAGCATATTTTATTAGAGGCGCCAACTAGAAAACGGAATTTTCCAGCAGCTGGATAACCAGTTAGCGGATGTGCTAACCAGTTGGCGGATTAGCCTAGCAGCTGGCTAACCCGTTGGTGTTTTTGCCTTAAGTGGAGTAGATGAATTTCCCTTCTCCCTCTTATCCAAAAGTATGGAAATGCGACTAAGAAATATATAGGGAAGGAGCGTTGGTTGAAGGTGCATGAGCGGTAATGCACATATATGCGATGTGGCCTATACGTTGGTGCATACTTGATGCATAAGCATCAATGTTGCTTGTAGCTTATCCAAGTGAGCATGAATTATGCGAAAGCATCATTCATCCATGTTACATACTCGAGAATGCTTTATGCATGATAAGTAGTGATAACTATGCACAAGCTAGTGCATACTTTGCAAAAGTCCCTTGGCCTATGCGTACTAGGCTTTGCTAGGCCTTTGGTCTTGCTACATCATATTAGAAATAATTGGACGTGAATTGTATATGCTAAAGCATATCCTTTCGAAAATGATTGGCCCTTTTTCGATGTTGGCTTCGCCTTAATAGGCTTAAGATGTTTGTCCCTTTACGAATGAAGTACGGTCATACTTGATCCCTTCAAGGTACGGTTTGGGTACGTAGGCAGCCGCAATGCAATGCATAGAGGTGCATCACCTTATCACTCATATCATTTAATTTAGAGGTAATTGCGATATTTTGGTAACTTATATCATCTGGCTCGGCAATGCCAAGTCAAGAGATGATTGTTGCCACACTCTATGAGGTAATTACAATTTCATTTGATGGATTGTTCATACTTCCTATCAAGCTTTATAGTATGGTATGACATATGCCTGGATGTTGCACCCTCGATAAAACCAAGATAAGTGCATGCTTTATCGCATGGTCTAAGTAGAGTTAGGAAAATGGAAATTTGGCATACAATGGCCTATGTGCTAGTCCAAGACATGACTTAAGCTTGGAAAATGATGGTAAGCAAGGGATGTATGCCAAAGGCATCACCATTAGCTTTATTGGCTTTAATGGCCTTGATCCCTTAGAAGAACAAAGGGTGAGTTGGAGCATTATAGAAACTACATTTTGAGTATCATGCTTACAAAGCATGCTCGGGAATGCAAATCGACCTACATTTTCCTAGCGAGAAGTGTCTCTCAATCTCGCATCTAGGAGCTCTGGCCTGCCCTGCGCATAACGCTTCAGGCAGAATTTTCCGGTCTATCACAAATGGTATCAGAGCAAGTTCCGAGAAAACACTAGAAACTGTGAGTTTTGGACTCGTCAGTGAGCATTTGTAATGTGATTACAGAATTTTCCTTCAAAGGAAATAAGAAAAAGTTGGAAGAGTAGGCCAACTGTTGTGCGGAAAAAAAAAGAATAATCAGGCCAAGTGCCTATGCTAAAAGAAATTGTAATTTGCTAGTTACTCCGCTAAGATTTGGATGAGCTTGACCTAGTTCTGTGAGTTTGCCAGAAAATCCGTTTGAACAGTGGCTGGTATCCGACTACCCTTGGCATTGGGAATGATCACCCCACATCCTTCAGGGAAGGAGTGCGTTGTTTAGTTGGCTAGCTCCCACTCACGAGTGGAAGATCGTCAGGGACGATGGCTTGCATCCGAATGCACTGTCATTAGAGTTTGGTCCTCATATTACTACGTTACATCTTGCTTGTCAATTTGCGATTACCCTTTTCAATCTTTGTGAACTTTGCGGACTCTTAAGTGTTATGAAATGGGATGTGCACTTAAGATCATGTGTTGAGTAAATCTTTTTATATTTTTGAGCATGTGGTATGGGACGTATGTTTACGATTGGCCCCTTTTCGATGTTGGCTTCACCTTAATAGGCTTAAGATGCATGTCCCTTTAAGGATGAACTACGGTCATGCTTGATCCCTTCAAGGTACGGGTTGGGTACGTAGGCAGCCGCAATGCAATGTATAGAGGTGCAGCACCTTGTCGCTCATATCATCTAATTTAGAGGTGATTGCGACATTATGGTAACTCATATCATCTGGCTCGGCAAGGTCAAGCCAAAAGATGATTTTTTCCACACTCGATGAGGTAGTTGCAATTCCATTCGATGGATTGTTCATACTTCCTATCAACCTTTACGATATTGAATGACATGTGCCTGAATGTTGCACCCTTGGCAAGAGCAAGAGAAGTGCAGGCTCCAACATATGGTTGAAGCAGAGTTAGGAAAATGGAAATTTGGCCTACAATGACCTATATTCTAGTCCAAGGTATGACTTAAGCTTGGACAATGACGGTAAGCAAGTGATGCATGCCAAAGGCATCACCATTGACTTTATTGGCTTTAGTGATCTTTATTGGAAACTACGTTTCGAGTAGGGCTACACATACCCGACCCGGACCCGCCACCCGACCCGCACCCGCCAGTTTTGACCCGACCCGCGCCCGACCCGACGATAAATGGGTCGGGTGCGGGTGATACCTTCTCTCACCCGCCTAACCCGCCCAACCCGCCATAAACTTGTATACAATTCTTCTTCTTTTTCTTTCACTTTACTTGGAGTTGGTATGTGAACCATTTATTACTTTCCCCTTCTTCTTTTTCTTCTCATCCACCACCTCCATCACCACCACGAGACTGTAGACTTAGGTTGGAAGACTAAGGATGAAATTCAAAATTTTTTGAAGATATATTAGGTGTTATTTCCAGATTTATGTATATATTCTTCTCTAATATCACTTTTTTTGGTTAGAAATTGAAACATTTTAAAGCTAGGGTTTAATTTTCTTTGGAATTGTACATCTGCCATATCATGATCTAGAAACTAGGATAATTTTAGGTCAGTTGCTTGTTTGTAAGATTTGGGTGTTTATTTATTTCCAAGCTAAATGATTTAGTTTGTCAATACTTGGATTTTGAGATTTGGGTGTTTGCTTGTTTTCGATTTTGAACTCAAATCTCTGCAATTTTATGCAGTTAGTTTGATGGGGGAAGGCCCTAAAACTCGACTCAAATCTCTGCAATTACAAAATCTTGAAATACCCATTTTCAGTTTCTCTTAGTGAGTTTGCTTAAATGACTGAGAGGCAAAGAAATTAAGAACCAGAAACAACAATGGCATACTTAGAAGTACTAAAGAAGTTAGAACGTGTAAAACCCATTGAACCAGGGATCTTAAGTTGTTTTTTATTAACAATTTTTTGTTTTTTTTTTTTTTTTTTTTACTTGGATTATTACAAACTTGTTGTGATGAAAGGGTTTGAGTTTCATCAGATTTCAAAGAGATTTGATTGGATGAGACATATCCATTGTATGAGCCTACAGATTGTAAGTTTATGGATGAAGGGTTTCGTTGTTCTGAAAATGGTAGACAAGATAAATTCTATACAATTTGCATCTGTTTGTTTTCTCAAAGCTATTTGAGTTATCATGTTCATTATGATGATAGGTAATATTTTGTCAAGTCTGTTAGATGCTTTCTGTTGATGACTAAGTCAACAGTAACTTGAACATTCATTCACAAACTAGTCCATCAATTGTACTACTCAGTGCTTTCTGTTGATGATTTCTGTTAATGATAGGCTATACGTTTTCCTCACTACTCAGTGCTTTCTGTTGATGACCAAATGTAAATACTAGTCCATCAATTGTACCAGGCTGTAGTCGTCTGTCCTGATTACAGAACTCTACTTTCACTCGTAAGTCGTATCAACATTTCTGGGGCGGGTAACCCGCACCCGACCCGCCTAGACCCGCTATTTGGACGGGTCAGACCCAACCCGACCCGAGTTCTGGACGGGTTGGGTGCGGGTGAAAAAATTTTAACCCGCCTTTCGGCGGGTCGGGTGCGGGTGAGGCCAAACCCGACCCGACCCACCCGATGTGCAGCCCTAGTTTCGAGTATCATGCTTATAAAGCATTCTTGGGAAGGCAAATCGACCTACATTTGTCTAGTGAAAGTGAAGCTTTAAGGCCCCGTTATTTTCATTTCAAGTGGCACATCGGGAGTTCTGGCATGCCCAGCGCATAGCGCTTCAGGCGGAATTTTACGATTTGTCACAAACAACAACCATCTCGGTGGTTTAGATCGACCTAACTTAGACTGAATAAAAATTAATACGTATGGGGCGGCTAGAGGACACCCTAAAGTTGCAGGAGCGGGTTTCATATGCAGGGATTCGACGGCAAGAACTGTGGCAGTAGTAGCGCAACCATTTGACATCACCACCATACTAATAGACAAGACATGGGTCATGCTAATTATATTCAGAACGACAACATAATGGAATTGGATAAAAGTTCAATTCGAATCAGACTCAGAAAATCTGCTTCGATTCCTAATTTCTGATACTAAACCTCCATGATATATAGAGGAATGATTATCGAAATCAAACATAGAATGTGCCAAATTCCACAACACATTATCCAACACAACTACAGTGAAAGAAACCAGGCAACGGATACAAATCATTCAACGGATGATAGTCGGACGAAAAATCTCTCAACAATAATTTGGGACCATACGATCCCATCCTTCCTTAATCAATTTATATTAAATGACTCTATAGATACAATATACTGTCTGTGTAATTATTTTCTAGTTAGTTAAATAAATTTTTATGTTTTAAAACAAAAAAAATATCTTCCCAAATTTAAGATATGTTAAAAAATTAGGTCAGTATCTGCACATTACTACTTATACAAAAAAAATTATTTCCATTGCCGGGATTTGAACCGGGTCGCCTGGGTAAAAGCCATGTATCCTAACGGGGCTGGACTGCCAAATGATGCAACTAATATTATTTGGGACAAAGAGGGGGAAGAACTGACCGTTTCTTAACCGTCAACACTACGAAAAATGTTGAAAATAAAAAATCCAAAATGCACGATACGAATTTGTATTCACAAATCAGTATTTTTGATACATAAAAAATCAATCATATTGTTACACCGGAGAGGAAAGAAACCCAATGGGGTAAGTATCAATGACCATAATATACCTCAGAACCTCTCTTCCCCACTCTCTTTCCTACCAAAATGACAAGTAAATATATAGGATCCTCTAGTATCTATATATATATATATTCACTAAATTGAAGAAAAACCCAGAAGTAAAATGGAGACAAGACACTGGTCAGATCAGAGCAATCAGAAACCTGTTAAAAGGATCAAATCTCAACCACCAATGTTACTCATTTCACAATGAAGCGCTCACTGCAATGAAAAAAAACTTCCAATTTCTTCAGTTCTTTGATTTTGAATGCTTTACAAGCCAATCGATGACTGAATCAATGTTGGTAGAGTTTTTGCATGATATCATAAAGCAACAAACTTCCCTATCAGTTATTGACCTCAGCTCCCTGAAACAAAACAAACCATGCTTACAATCAATATACCTACAAAATGGGCCATAAAATTTGGATAATTCAACACTAGCTTCATTCTCAAAGATTACAATATTTAACTTCCTTCACTTACATTTGATCAGTTAAAGCCTGTTTAGAGAGAGCTTCAGGCTTGTCAACTTTGTTACCCAAAACCAACAATGGGATACCATTCAGTGAGGTTTTGCTCAACAGGTCGTGAAGTTCGCTTCTTGAGATGGACAGATTATCATGATCAGCAGCATCAACAACATATCTGTAACAAGTAAGAGTAGGGCGTTTAAACTAGCATAACGATACTAGTTACATGTATTTATATATTTTCTTGCCCGCAGTAAAAGTAAGCGGAATAATAGTTCACGTGACTTCTGGATATCCACAAAAAGTTAGATAATCGAAGTAAAAAAAATCAATAAATTGACATATTATATTTTTAAAATACACAACTAGTTATCTTAACTAAGAAATCACAACGTAAAAGTAGAATTTGTAATCATAAAACAATGTGGAAATATAATGTATGTTCAGAATGCCTAAACGCAATACACTATTTTGAAGCCTACAACTGGTTAAACGACTGTGTCATGTGTGTTTGGCAAAAGAAGTCTTGGCTAGTGGTAGAACTTATCTAGGATAATGTACGATTAGAAGCACACAGTTAACAGACTAAAATTACATTCCATGACCACAATCCAAGTTCTATTCTATGGAAAGATGCTTATACACATCAAAGATTGGCCAAGGTTCTTTTAGAAACAGTATCTATACTAAGCAGGAGTACGACTATTGCTTACGTGAACCATTATTGATTATTCGTAGAAAATTACGGCTATATATATACTACATTGTTTTTTAAGGACAAAAATCAAATGAAAAACTTAAGATTATCAACTAACATCATGTTCATCCTTTTCTCTGATTCGAATAGTTAGACAAACTTTTTCAATTAAGTTAATGATAATGAGGCAAAAATAAAAAAATCCAGATAAGTGCTATGCAGCATGGATGATAAGTTAGATGCATACACAATAGCAGAAACCGCGCGGCAGTATCTTTCCCACATACTACGGAAACGGGGCTGACCTCCAAGATCCCATAACTTTATTGTAACATTTCCTTTAGTGACCTTCCTCATATTAAAACCAATCTGTATTCCACAATATGCAAAAGCAAAATATGACAGTGTACCAACTAACAATTAAAACTTTTCACACTAGGATAGGATATGCTAAATGATGAAATCCCAACATTTTCATGGTAAACCACAAGAGAAAGCCTAGATTTCTTACCGTAGGAATCATGTCTTCGCTGTATCCACCAGTCTACAAAACAGAATTACGGAGTATGTATTAGCATCAAAAACAGGCAGCACTTGTCGGCTACTAGATAAATAAAGTAAGCATTTACTTACTGCAACGACATTGACAAGCGAAGTTTTCCCTGCATTCTGAAGTCCAATCAAAGAAAGCTCCATTTCTTGCTTAAAGAATAGGCTGTGGAGAGAAGAAAAGTCCGTGTATTAAGAAAAACAGCTTACACAATCCAACACAACAGCTTACACAAAATCCCAGTTAAATCACATGCAACAGTTTATGAGACATTGAATACCCAAGTCATGCAAATCATGCTTCTCTCTACAACTGTCCTTCATGATATTGGCATGGTCCATGCATGGCAATAAAATACTAAAGCCAGAAACTTATATGCACCTTAAGAAAGAGATTTGCTTTGTCATTAAGATCTATGTGTCACAGTTCATAGCCTATCCTTTGGTATCAAAACCAACCCAACAAATATGATTTTAACTACAAAAAGGACCGCCTCTGGAACTTCCTACCTTCAAAACGCACAAACAAATATCCAAGGCTCGATTAAGAGCCCCCAATGGGAAAAGGGCTAGATACCTAAAAAATTGAACAGCTGCCACGAATGCAAGCTGTTTAATATTCAGTTACAAAATGGCGGTGTGTCACTATCCTCTGCAATTACGAACCAGACTTTACTAGATGCTATTCAGCAGATGCTGCCTTGGGTTTTGACAAAGTTAATCCTAGTATCCACAACTAGTACCCCTCTGCCCTTCTTTTGTCTCCTGTCTCAGCTCAGGCAAAGCACATCTTGCATAACCATACCTTTCCTAGAAATTCTAACCATATTAATCGAATGTTTCCAGGAAATTATCATTTAAATGTCAAAAGTCATTAAGAAAAGATAACTAATATAAATTGTGTGAGACCACCTAAAAATCGATTGTCAAAGTGTCTGAATTACCAACCATAAAACACGTGAGCATCACAACCACCCAAGGATTACACAATTATCAGTCTAAAAGCGTAATACCATCATACTTCACACAGGATTCAACAAAACACAACCGTTTTCATTTTCAAAAAGATTTCAATTCAAAGAAACCATATTTAACAACTCAATACAAAGAGTTGAATTCCCCGAAAGGAAATCAAAAAAACCAACAAAAGAAAAACATCCAATTTGCAGATTATAAAATCTGACACAAGGTAAATGGCGGATAGAAAAAAATAAAATCAAATTCAAAAACACAGCTCGCAATATTATAAATGGAGGATAGAAAACCATTGTATTAATCGAAACAGAGATAGAAAAGATTATACCTTCGAAGCCAATTGAGGAAAACATCAAAAATTCCCATTGTGGATTAAGGGATTTCAATGGAGATCTGTTTTTATTTTTGAGATGATGATGATGATGAGAGAGAGGTCTTAGAAATTCTCTAAGCTCTCATCAATTGACCTAACAACCTATCAGCAGTAAAATGATGATCGATCTTTTTGGCAAAATTATACCGTATCCTGTATATTCGTATATCGTATACGCAGTTGGTAGATTAGATGAATGATTGATCGATAACAATTAATTTGTCACCGGAAATACGGTCCATGTGTGGGTGGGGCTTCCCGGAGAGGACCCACTCCACTAGAAAAATCGGCTTCGTGAATAGGCAGTTTTGGAGGTGCCCATTTACATGGTTTGACATTAATTTTTCTTAGGCCACTCATATGGTGCTTTTCCAATACACTCACACCATCCTTCGTTCAAAGAATTGAATACTAAATAATCTAATTCCTAGATAAATGAGTTTAATTCCCTGAACCAAAGATAACAAATTAGTTATATATAATTAAAAATTTTAATTCCTATAAATCTTTTTAAAACAATATATATGTATTATACAGGTTCAATAATATAATAAAAATAGATATTGGAATAAAAATAATGGTAATTGACTTACCTCAACTAAATATTAATTCTTTGGAATTCAATTCTAATGATTAAATTATTCCATAATTGAATTATTTAGGTTTCCTATCCTTCCAACCGGACGAGGTGTCAGGAAAAACGTCACAAAATGAGTAGATTCACAACAGAGTTCCTGAGAAGTATGGAATTCAATGGTAAAATACATAGTGAAAAATGGTTTTGGGCCGAAGATAATGCTTTAGCACGAAACCATTGTGCGTTGAGAAATTATAACCATTGGTTGTTTGAGTCGTTGGACGATTGTTAGATATCCAACGGTTAAAATTAGAGCACAAAATATTTTTATCTTTTACAGTTTCACATTTGTAAGAGCTAATCCCACTTTTACAATGACATGGCTTTGGGTTGTGAAAGTATGGTGTTATGAAGACAATATAAGCCTCATACTAAGTATTTTTCTTTGTTAATAACAAATATCTAGTCATAAATAATCCAATGAATTTGGCTTATCTAAGATCCATGGATGAGTAGATTGAAGGATTGAGTATGACAAATTGGTAACCGATTTATTAATATATATATATACATAAGGGACAATGATGTTTTTATCCACGAACACATAAAGGACAACCAAGATTGAAAATCTGTTAAGACTTAATGGTGTTTTACCGATGGACGGAGATCTATATTTGGGATAGATAAAGGATGGCCACGATTCAACTCTAATAACACTCCAAACTGAAATAAATTGGCCACGATTCATTGGTATATTCTGACATTCTAATAACACTCCAAACTCAAATAAATTGTGGCTGAGAATAAAGCCCCAATCTAACGGCCGAGCTCTTTTCTTGCACTTATTCTCCTCTTCGGTTATTAAAACAGAAGTTAGGGCTTATCTTCCATTCAACAACAGATCGATTTTCTTCACCAATTCTTCTCCCATTATTCGCCGGTTACAGAAACCATTAACAAAAAAACTATTTATGACATTTGATTCATATCCGATAATCAAATTCATGCATTATATTCATATAGCAACCCCTTTAAATGTTCCTTATCCTCTTTCCAGGTTTCTCCATTTCTTTCTCCAGTATACTCTCTCTTTTTCTTCTTTTTTTGATCGGTTCTCCAGCATACTCTCTCAACAATACAAGGTAATACTATCTTATTTTAGATTAATTTTTCTTTAAGTATTTGATTGGTATATTTTCAGAACAACTCAGGACCATCTATCTTCGATTGGTATGTTTTGCTGGGATATACGTATATTTGATTGGTGTATTTGGATTTGGGTTTCCTCATCATCTTCGATATGAGTTTCTTAATATATGGATGTATCATTGCAAATTTTCATTGATACTGACTTTGTTGATGCATATCATTTTTATAACTTTTTAAGGTAATCTGAACACTCAATGGTTCTTCCTATAAAAACTGACTTTTTTTTTCTCTACCATATCTGCAATTACAGTTCGCGAGACCGCTAACCTTAACAAACACCTTTTTGCATACTACAATCTCTCCTCCCTACACCCTCCATCCAAGGTAATGAAACACTTTGCAAGTGGTGACTTTCATGTTATTAGTCAACTAAACTATGTGAATTTTACAGGTTAGAGTGGAAGTGGGGAATTCATGTTTGAACCTGTAACAAGCCTTCAGCGCAAAAGTTCTTTTGCCTCCAAATGAAGTTCTTTCATTAAGTGGGTAATCTAATTAAAGATTTCTTCAGTTTTAACGATAGTTTTCATTGTATATATGTTTTTCTTTTATCTGAATTCTAGCAAGTCGATTTATTGAGTGCATAAATGTTTGATTTGTCACTGCAGCTTTTGCAAACAAATTTAGAGGACTAAAAGTGGGAATTGAAGAAATTTCGGACATTTGTTTTTCTATTGGTAATTAAAAGTGCATTTTGATTTATTGGGATTTGATTTGTTTTTTAATAAATTTGCAACGAGTTACGTTGTAAGTTAAATGTGCATTTTGGTGGTACCCTCAAGTTCTACATCAGAATTCCAACAAGGGATCACAGATGCGTTCTTACTTCTTACCTCCCATTGATGAGGAAGGGAAAATATTTTCGAATTCAAAAGTAGAGCATTCCTGAAATTTATTAAAGAAACTTACAGTTCTCTTTTATATATATACATATATCCCTTCTATCTTTCGTTTACATAATGCTTATGGTGGATGGAATTCATCTTCTTGACATGAATTTTTAATCTGATGATTGCAGAATTCTTTGCATCTAAATGTGGCTGCTTGCTACATGAAAATGGGCGAATGCGAAAAATCCCTCAAGGCATGTGACAAGGTAAATAGCTCGAGCAAACTAATGTTGAGGATTGAGTTGTTTAGCTTATTACTTATCAGGCTTCTGTATTCAGTTGTGTATTTGTCACTGTCTCGATGGGGTGAAGGTGACAATCATTTGTTAGATTAACATGAAATTCCATTTCTGAACTAGCAGTCTGTATGCTTTTTGAGTTTCTATGAGTTCTTAAGTACGGGGAAAGGTTCCATTGATATGCTTAGAATGACATTATGCTTACAATTTTGACTCAATTGTAACCGTAATATGTCATTGGAACCCTCCTCTCCTAACTAATTATAAAGCTCAAGTAGTTTCAACACAGTTCGGTAGTACGTAGTCAACTATGAATGGTATGATTTGTATGAATGCACCCTGAGTTAGTTCCTTATGCAGTAACTTTTTTAAGTGTGTCAAACATATGGAATCATAACGGGGTATCTGGACTTGTGCAGGTTTAGAAGCAAGCCCTGGACATGTAAAGGCTCTATATCGTCGTGGTATGGCGTATATGTCAGCTGGAGACTTTGAGGAAGCAAGGAGTGATTTTAAGAAGGTAGTTGGTACTCCTTTTTTTTAGTTTCCATTTGCTTCTCAGAAGTATACTCTTTCATCCCCCATACTTCAGTTTGCAGAATCTGAAACTTATTTTTCCTGACTGTTGTTAGATGATAACCATTGAAAAGTCCTCGGAACTTGACGCGAAAGCAGCTCTTAAAAAGCTCAAGCAAAAGGAACAGGTTGGTAATTAGTCACTCATTCTTCTGGTAACATTATCCTTAGCAGGCATAACATAAAAAAAAAGGAATCCTCAATTGGCATTTGAATGAAATGCAAGATACATTTGGTTTCAGTTTTTGTGGCAACATGCTCTGCAATCTCACTCCAGTTTGGTCCAAATAACTCTAAGGCTTCGAGAAGGAGAAGGGTCTCCTGATCTATCCAACTCCCATCATTTACACCCGGTTCTGCAGATTCCGTGAGGATGAAATCAGCATGCAACATTCGGCTCCAGCATCAAACTTCTCATTATTATAACACTCAGAACATAGATCGAAATCTGCCTGGGATATGAGAACATAATTAGCAACAAGAAAAAAAACAGATCATAGAAAATGAAGAGTAAAGAACTTTTTGTGGGAAAATATATTCATCATTTTAACCAGAAAGAAAATATAAATCTTAATACCGATGGCATGGCGGTCATCATTCATATTCAACAAAGTTTTTGGTCCATCCGCAATTCAAGGTTGCTTTTAACTGCATCATGTTTCACGTTTTAGCATCACTTACAAAGACTAATTGTTGTTTTTATTAATTGCAGAGGAGGTCTTTTTGGATACCCAGCCACTGATCCAATCCGTTCTAGATGGGTTTAATGAATTTTTCCTTTTTATTCGTGAAGGTTGTACATTTCTTACATGTGCACTTATGCTCAGCATGTATGGATTGCCAGAAACTGTAAGTTTAGTACTCTTTGTGTACTTTGGTTTAGGAATGGAGGTAGCAGATAATCTACCAATTTACATAATTTCTGAGACAGTTTACAAATGAGATTTCTGAGGTGTAGGGACTGCAAAGAAAGAGTAGTATGGTACCAATTAATCTAACAAATAGGATAAGTTTTTAACACAATATGGGTGTTAGCATCGCTTTTAGGTGTAAACTGTGCCCATTACTCTCTGTTTGTTATTTTGGGAAAAAAGTACTTCAGAGAAGCCACTCAAGGTAACGACACTGCTTACTATTGTCATCTTTGCAATGTGATTCTTATGAGTTATAACACTATTCGTGCGAATTTAAAGTACTCTTGATGGCCTTGATTTTTGTTTGGCAGCAATGCACATATAGTGGAGGCTTCATACATACTTTAAAAGAAACTCTCTCAAGTGTATTATGACTGAATATCTGATTATAAACTCGAAAATACTTTGGGGTAAATTTTAGCAATAATTTTGTGTGTTTGGTTGGTGAGGTTAATTGATATTGTTTATACAAGTATCTCTACAAACTGGCTTCCTATTTTTCTGTTTTGGTAGTATCTTTCATGATTCCTTCTTTGTTGAACGACCTCATGTTGAAATCGGTATAATAAAAATTACTAATGGAGATAATAGTAGACATGTAATCATGGTTGTTAAATATGGGTTAGAGGATTTGTATATGGTTATAAGGTGATATTGATTTAGTCGTGCTATAATATGAGGATTTGTTAACTTGAGGATTTGATTTGTTACTCCAGTCAAATTTCATTTTCCATTTAGTCTCATTTTAATTCAGCGCGATCTGTGGAAGTCTTCGGCGTCAAATAGTAGTGTAACATGGGAAAATTGTTGAAACTATATATCTTGAAACTGACTATGTCCAGAAGCAAGAAAGAAAGGGACTGATAAAGGGTATTTGTCTTAGCGTTGTCATTTTCGATTTATTGATTTCTCTATTTATCTAGGTGTGGGGTTGTTCTTCTATGTTTATTTAACCCAAGTTCCACCATATGATAGTGAATAATATTGAAATAATGTTTACCACAGGTGCGGCGGACTGTGTTTGGTAATAGAACATCATCCTGTTTAAACATAGTTGTCATTCATGCTAATCACTAAACATAGAACGAGAATATCGATCAGTTAGAAGAAAATCAAAAATCAATATATGGCTTCGACTCCTCTTTACCTTTGTTTGTTTGTCTTGGTTTGTCTCTTCCATTACTTGGATTCAGACTGCTTGCCACTGATGGGATTAGACTGCTTGCTTCTAATGGAACCGGGAATGTAGAGATGGTCGAACTAGACATATAAAAGTGGTAATTCGATTTTTTTAAAGATTGATCCATGACCTTTTTTTGCAAGACAAAAACCTAAATATCTAGGAGCAAACAAAGTATCATATCGTTATGACACGGGTAATATCCTAGTATATATAAAAAAAACTCTTTTAAGTTTTTAACATGGATATTTAATAAATGGTTAGTTGTTATGATTTACCTTGCTGAAACTTAACTATAACAAAATAAATTTGATGCCTTGCCATTAAGTTAAAGCAAAACGTTCATCCATATAAAGGCCTCTGACCAATTGAAAGTCAATAATGTGTTTGCAAGATGAAAAACAAGTGTAAATCAAACAAAAATAATGATAAGGGGCCGGATAGCTTTGTTTTTTGATAATATAAACGATCTTTTATCAAATTTTTACTACTTTTTTTATATAAATAATTTTCGATCATAAAACTTAAAGACAGTCTCTCTCATGAAACCAAAGAAATCGTATAGAAATAGAAGCTTATATACTTGCATAAATTGTTTCATTTACCCTTCCATGATACAAAAAATTCCACCATATAACTTCAGTTATCCAATTGCCAAAAGGTCGTGGTTAGGTCTCATGGTTTTGGCAGAGCAATTGAGTTTTGATCAACCGTTGATCAAAGGGGTAAACCTATGTAATATTTTCTTTTTACATTTTTTTTTGCGAGGAATTTTTTTTCAATATAAATTACTCAAAAGGGTATTTGTCTTAGCGTATTTATCTTAGCGTTGTCATTTTAGATTTATTGATTTCTCTATTTATCTAGGTGCGGGGTTGTTCTTTTATGTTTATTTAACCCGAGTTCCACCATATGATAGTGAATAATATTGAAATAATGTTTACCACAGGTGCGGCGGACTGTGTTTGGTAATAGAACATCATTCTGTTTAAACATAGTTGTCATTCATGCTAATCACTAAACATAGAACGAGAATATCGATCAGTTAGAAGAAAATCAAAAATCAATATATGGATTCGACTCCTCTTTACCTTTGTTTGTTTGTCTTGGTTTGTCTCTTCCATTACTTGGATTCAGACTGCTTGCCACTGATGGGATTAGACTGCTTGCTTCTAATGGAACCGGGAATGTAGAGATGGTCGAACTAGACGTATAAAAGTGGTAATTCGATTTTTTAAAGATTGATCCATGACATTTTTTTTGCAAAAACCTAAATATCTAGGAGCAAACGAAGTCCCGTACCGTTATGACACGGGTAATATCTTAGTATATAAAAAAATAAAATAGAAAAAAGACTCTTTTAAGTTTTCAACATGGATATTTAATAAATGGTTAGTTGTTATGACTTATCTTACTGAAACTTAACTATAACAAAATAAATTTGATGCCTTGCCATTAAGCTAAAGCAAAACGTTCATCCATATAAAGGCCTCTGACCAATTGAAATTCAATAATGTGTTTGCAAGATGAAAAGCAAGTGTAAATCAAACAAAAATAATGATAAGGGGCCGGATAGTTTTGTTTTTTGATAATATAAACGATCTTTCATCAAATTTCTACTATTTTTTTATATAAATAATTTTCCATCATAAAACTTAAAGACAGTCTCTCTCATCAAAACCAAAGAAATCGTATAGAAATAGAAGCTTATATACTTGTATAAATTATTTAATTTACCCTTCCATGATACAAAAAATTCCACCATATAACTTCAGTTATCCAACTGTCAAAAGGTCGGGGTTAGGTCTCATGGTTTTGGCAGAACAATTGAGTTTTGATCAACCGTTGATCAAAGGGGTAAACCCATGTAGTATTTTTTTTTACATTTTCTTTTTGCGAGGAATTTTTTTTCAATATAAATTACTCAAAAGGGTATTTGTCTTAGCGTATTTGTCTTAGCGTTGTCATTTTAGATTTATTGATTTCTCTATTTATCTAGGTGCGGGGTTGTTCTTTTATGTTTATTTAACCCGAGTTCCACCATATGATAGTGAATTATATCGAATAATGTTTACCACAGGTGCGGCGGACTGTGTTTGGTAATAGAACATCATCCTGTTTAAACATAGTTGTCATTCATGCTAATCACTAAACATAGAACGAGAATATCGATCAGTTAGAAGAAAATCAAAAATCAATATATGGCTTCGACTCCTCTTTACATTTGTTTGTTTGTCTTGGTTTGTCTCTTCCATTACTTGGATTCAGACTGCTTGCCACTGATGGGATTAGACTGCTTGCTTATAATGGAACCGGGAATATAGAGATGGTCGAACTAGACATATAAATGTGGTAATTCGATTTTTTAAAGATTGATCCATGGCCTTTTTTTGCAAGACAAAAACCTAAATATCTAGGAGCAAACGAAGTCCCGTACCGTTATGACACGGGTAATATCCTAGTATATAAAAAAATAAATTAAAAAAAGACTCTTTTAAGTTTTCAACATGGATATTTAATAAATGGTTAGTTGTTATGACTTACCTTGCTGAAACTTAACTATAACAAAATAAATTTGATGCCTTGCCATTAAGCTAAAGCAAAACGCTCATCCATATAAAGGCCTCTGACCAATTGAAATTCAATAGTGTGTTTGCAAGATGAAAAGCAAGTGTAAATCAAACAAAAATAGTGATAAGGGTCCGGATAGCTTTGCGTTTTGATAATATAAACGATCTTTCATCAAATTTCTACTATTTTTTTATACAAATAATTTTCCGTCATAAAACTTAAAGACATTCTCTCTCATCAAAACCAAAGAAATCGTATAGAAATAGAAGCTTATATACTTGCATAAATTGTTTCATTTACCCTTCCATGATACAAAAAATTCCACCATATAACTTCAGTTATCCAACTGTCAAAAGGTCAGGGTTAGGTCTCATGGTTTTGGCAGAACAATTGAGTTTTGATCAACCGTTGATCAAAGGGGTAAACCCATGTAATATTTTTTCTTACATTTTCTTTTTGCGAGGAATTTTTTTTCAATATAAATTATTCAAAAGGTTATATTGCTTTAAGGAATGTGGATAGAATGATCATTTATCCACCACAAGTGGTGTCCCTTCTACAGTGTTTGGCTGCCTTGCCAGCCATAAATAAACCAATGAAATTTCTCTTATCATGTTCTACTCTAAAAAAATTAAAATTATTTGATGGATGTAGACAATCATCAAGAATATAACTATTAGACAAGTTAATCTGGTTAAATTATTCTTCAAATAGAAGACAAGGGTCATGCATCACTACAAATGCACACCTCAATTATGCCTTTGTTGATTTTCCATTTAGTTGCTTCCAATATGGCCAGGCTTTCAGTTTATTATGCACGCCTTGTTATGCATCCCTAATAGTTTTTTATATAGTCAACTATATACAACCTAATTCCAATACTATTAGAATCTTGTATAAATAAAACATCACAAAATATTTTAATGAAGATATTCACAAGCACTTCTTGGGTTGTATTAGGGACTGACAGCATCTCAGATGGATGAGAAAATATCTCAGTAGAGAAAGTGTCAGTGGTTTCATCAGACAGTTTGACAACAAGCCCAGCAGTGATGTTTCGGCTATGGTTTTTCCCTTAAAAAATATTAAAACATTTGTCCCTCCAAACTGCCCAGGCAGTAATGAAAATAATGTACAAGGTTTTGACATCATTATAATTGTCTATCCATTTTATATCCGCTCATATATGTCAATGTTTGTATCAGTATCTTGTAAAACTAATTGATCATGCATAAAACACTAAGGACCACACAATTTTAGAAAAAGGACAATACAAAAGAACATGCTCGGTAGATTCAAAAGATTTTTCATCATACAAGCAACAACTTACACCTTAGCTAGTTGTGTAACCAAGAAGTTTAGCCTTAATGGGTAAAATGTTTTCGAGAAAATTTCATATAAAAAGTTGGACTTTGGTAGCAGTGGGGCTTCCCAAATTTATTTATAGACGTTGTTATGACTCAGGCTGCACATGGTTCAGTTCGGTTTTTGGCCAAACCAGAATCGAAACCAAAGATCTCGGTTTTTTAAATGTTAAAACCGATGATTACCATTTGTATATTTGGTTCGGTTCGGTTCCGAACCGAGTTGGTTCGGTTTAAAATAGATCGGTTTCGGTAAACCGGCATGCATCTCATTTTTCTAGCTATCTAAAAATTTCAACCGAAAATTTCGGTTCCAAGCCACAATTAATTCTATCCATTCAAGATCCTAAACTGAATATATTCTAAATAATAAATTAGTTGAATAAAGAAAGTAAAAGAAATGATAGATCTAATTTTTACGGATAAAAATATTAAATAAGAGAACATACCATTTATTTGAATTCAAATCTATAGTCTAATTACATTAATCATTCATAATAGGAACCAATTACAATACAAATTAAAAGATTATTGCTTGCGTTGTTGTTGTGGTTGTTGTAAGTTTTTGGGATAGTCGATTCTATGATGGCAGTAATCGTGGTAGACTGGTGGTGGAGAACAAAGTAAGGCCTGGTTGTGTTGGTGGTAATTCTAGAAGAGGAGAAGAAGAATAAGAAAATAGGAGAAGAATTGGTAGTGTAGAAGCAAGGTATGATCGTGGTAATGGTGGTTCCTGAAGATAACAAAAAGAAAAATAGGTTATGTGGTGGTGGTGGAGGCGGTTGTAGGAGAAGAGCAAAAGAAAAAGAAAGTATGAGAAGAATTTTTGCTCGATCTGATATTGAAAAGGAACATAATACTCAAGTATTATAAACCTAAAATTGACAGACGTGATCGAATATAGTAAATCAATGTATAAAATCATATGAGCTTCGATTTCGGTTATTTCGGTTCGGTTTTATCTAACAACTGAAACTGAAACCGAATTATATCGATTTTGTAAAACTGATACCACGAATGCACCATTGGATTTCAGTTTCGGTTTGGTTCGGTTTATTTTTTGCGGTTTTGGTTTTGGTTCACGGTTCTAGTTCGGTTCTAATGCAAGCCTAGTTATGAGTGTGTTGTCCCTGATGGGTATTAAAAGGATTTCCTGATATAACATTGTAAGCAAATTTTTACAGTGACAATACCAGATTTGGTGTGAGACCAAATGAGTCTGTCTTCTCCAGAGAAGGGAACATTCTGGTATTGAGGATTTTGATAGAATTTTCTGGTGTGGAAAAAGCATGCACAAGTTTATCATTCCAGACTTTTTTTTTTGGATCAATGAAGTCAACTACACTGTAATTGGGATTTGGATAAGAGATGCAGATAGGGGATGAAGCATTTATTATCTATTTGTCAGAAAATACATTATCTTCCGACCATTTTTGACTTCCCATGTTGCATTGTAACTAACTACTTCAAGACCATAACAGATAGATCTCCAAAACCAATAGAAGCCTTTAGCTTTATGGTAATGGTGATACAAAGTATGCCAGTGTTCAAAATACTTGTGTTTAAGAATGATAGCCAATGGATCATTTGGAGAATGGATGAGTTTCGAAGTTGTTTTAGATAAAAGTGTATAGTTAAATTGTTTAAAATTCCCAAAACCAAGACCTCCCCGTTGCTTACGGGGTGCAAACTCTGCCCCATTGTTTTAGGTAAATACCACTAGTTTTTCCATTATCTTATAAATAACTTTATCAAGAATCATAAAGGTATTTTATAATAGATTAGGGAAAATTTTGAGAATATGCAAGGACATACCTATTAGCTTGAGTAAGTTGTTTGTATTTCCAATTGGCCACTTTTTTTTTTATCAAATTTATCCACCAGATGATCAAAAGCATCATTTTTTGATCTACAGATGAAGAGAGGAATTCCTAGATACTTCTTATACATTTCAACCTTTAACTAATTAAAGAAATGTAAATGTTTGGGTGAACTTTTTTGCTGAAAAAAACATCTAGACTTTTCAAAATTAATCACTTGGCCTGAGCAAGAACTAAAGTCATTGATTATGGAAATCAGATTGTTTGCTTCATTATGAGTAGCTTTACTGAAGATTAAGCAATCATCAAAAAATAGAAGATGAGAAATACTAGGGTCCTCATTTGGGAAATTGATGCCATGGGTCAACTTACAAGACTCAGCATGCAACAAATATATGGCGAAAGACTCTATGGAAATGATAAAGAATTAACGGGTCACTTTGTCTTAGACCCCTATAGGGTTTGTAAGATTTACAAGTTGATCCATTAAACATAATGGAAGTATTCGTAATACTCAGATATTGGAAAATCAGATCACACCAATGATTAGAAAATCCAAACTTTTTAAGGATATCTATCAAGAATGATCATTTAATCATGTCGAAAGCTTTGGATATATCTAATTTTAGACCCATAACCCATATATCTTTATCTTTTTTCCTTTTCATAACATGAACAGGCTCATGGGCTATCACCATATTGTCTTGTATATGCATGTTTGGGGCATATGCAACTTGATACAATGATATTATTTTACCTAGCAATGGTTTCATTTTGTTCACAATGATTACAAAGAGATATATAGTTAAAATCAGAAGAAGAGATGGGTTATTGATTTTTGATACTAAAGTGAGAAAAGTATGGTTCATTTCTTCAAGGATGTGCTTAATGTCAAAATCCTGGTGGGAAATAGTTTCATGTTCTGCTTACAAAATCCTGGTGGGAAGCCATCGGACCAGAAGCAGACCATGAAGTTATTTGTCCAGTGGGTTTTCTCATTTCTTGAATGGTAACAAGACTCAATAATTTTTCATTGCAGGGATTGATGCAAGCAAGAACATCCCCATTCTGAATAAGATTGGTAGTGGTTCCTATATTGTTAAAGTAGTATACGAACATATTTTCAGTTTGATCCCTATCACTAGACCATTGACTATTCTTCAGTTTAAGAGAATAAATGTGATTAAAATGGTTTTCTCTGTTAACAAAAGTATGATAGAAATCGGTATTTTTTACATTAACTCCAACATGATATGGCTCAATTGTTAAATTTGTTTCAACAATACACAATAGTTTTCTAAAATCTTTTGATTGGTCGTGGTACTCTGTTTTTAATTAAACTTCTATATAATTTCATTGAATTTGAACAACTTACTTTTTTTTACGGTTTTTTGTTATTAACCTTTCATATTTATAATTTAAGACTAGGTCCGTTATGCCCTATAATCTTTGTAAACTGAGTACTAGGATGACCAGCAGATGTGTGAATGTATCACCATATTTCTATCCGTATCCGATCAATCACCCGATATATCTGATATCTGTACGTGGACAGATGCACAAAATGGATATGGGTGGATTGGCGAAGTTTAGAAATTTGATATGCACATATAAGCACATCCCAGGAGCATCAAGAATTATAATTATGCTAAATTGATAATTAAGCCCTATAATCTTTGTTCATTATCATGTATTCTTCCCTAAATCATATGCTCAAGTGATAAGCCCTTTAATATTTGTTTACATTTTATCAATCAATAAAGATTTTAGTCTAAAATTGTATTACTTTAATCATCAAAAGATACCATAATATTACGTGATTAGTATAATCGGCAACTCATTAGTAACTGCCATTACAGTAATTTTTACACCTTTTGATCAGATGCCACAACCCCATTTCAAACCTAACTCAAATTCTTATAGTGTTGGTAAAGATTTCATAATTATAGAAAACTATTTCATTATCAAAATCAATTCATAACCATAAAATAAAAAGGTGAAAAAAGAGGTATACCTTCACTTAAGAACCGACGCCATAGTTTTTTTATCACCAATAATTCTACTTAGTCTACCAAGTCAAATCCATCGACGATGTGTTGCTGACTTTGCCTTAACTTTTTTTAATTTTTTTTTTATTTTACCTAGGATTTGTCCTCTTCTTTTAATATTTTTTCTTTTTCTTATTTTTTCTCTCTAGTTTTTTTCGGCTTTAGAGAAACACTGGAGAAGAAGATCTCTAAACCCTAACGATAATAAGGAAACCGGATCTAGAGCTATTCATTCCAAATCTCAAGTTTCATTGAACATCTAAATAAGAACCATAGGTAGATCCGTATATGTATAAGCTTCTTGATTAATCCAAGTTTTATACACAGCTTCATCGGTGAGCCAAGACGTATGAAAATTTGTGCATGACTTCTTAATTTCTGAAACCAGAGGATCCACAATGACATACGTTGACATGTTAATGGAAGCTTTTAAATAAGGTGAGGTTTTCATGTAATGTGGATATCGAGTCACTTGGATTCCTTGAAAAATTCAGGTATACCACCGATCTTCTGTAAAAATAATAATCAGAGTCAGTAATAAGGCCAGCGAGTTCCAATTGGTGTAATATGTGTTGAGGCATCGAAGAAAAATTGATTTTTTTTCAAGACCCAAATCAAATCAATTTTAATGTGTAATATTGGTATGGCTATTCCCAATACCAGATCTAGATCCATTCATTCCAAAACTATAACTTTCGTTGTTATTTTTAGGGTTTAAAGATCTTCTTCTCTTGTGTTTTTAACAAAAACAAGAAAGAAAAAAAAATGAAAAATGAAAAAAAGAAAAGAACTCGTCGGTAAAATAATAATAATAATAAAAAAAGTCAATACAAGTCATTACCACATCGTCGGTGGGTTTAACCTGGTGGGCTAAGTAAAATTATTGTTTCCTTAATTGAAACTCTTGAATACCGAACTGGTTAACATATGCACCATTCATTATTTCTATTTCCATCTTCTAATCTATCCTTGTGTTTGAATTTGATTGATTTCGAGCAATGTGAATTTTTATCCAGTTTTGGATGTTCAATGATTATTTAAGTAGAGTTTTGCATTCTTATATGAATTTTAGTATGCTGAGCGTAAACTCGTGTACAACAATTGGATTCATACAGGATAATGATTCATATAGCCGAAGAATTTAGTATGCCAACTAAATAGCTTGTTTAGTGTCTATTCTCAATCGTTCACAGATAGCTAAAATTTGGAGTAAAGGTTTTGTGGGTATACCTCTTGTAAACCCTCACGAGATAAAAACTCGTCCGCTAAGGCCACGTAGGGGTTTAAAGGCTTATTACATATGCTTAAATGTAGTCGTGATTCCTGCGAAAGTGAGTTAGGATTTTTATTTTATTTTTAGATTAGTTTTGCTCGAGGACTAGCAAAATATAGGTTTGGGGGTATTTGATACGGGCATAATTCATACATATTTACCGCTTAATTTATATTTGCTAGTACTTGATTTTGTATTAATTTTATTATTTATGTGTTTTTATAGGCGATAAACCGGAAATCCTAGTTACTGGTTAAACAAGCTAAAAGATGTTGAAATGTTAATAACAAAAGAATCTATTTGGGCACCCCTGATTTACTCTTATATGTGAAAGGCTGCAGGGTCAACAGTCACTCACACGGACCGATGGTTGTAACTAGATTGATAAACCTACACAAAAAATTAAAAGTCACTCTCATTGTTTGTTTCACGTGACAAGAAAAGAAGTATAAAAGTTGGTGAGCTAGGTGACGTCATGAGGGTGAAGTGTGGTCGGTTAAAAAAAGAAGGAGAGGGCCTGACGGTACGGTGGGAAGTGAGTACATGGGAGAGAGGTGATCGATTGGAGAGAGGGCTTGAGAAAAGAAAACGACATGAGGGGGAGAGGGGATGAAGTAGGGTAGGCTGAAGAGTACGACTTAAGAAGTGAGTAGAAAATATAAAAAGAAAGAGAAGTAAAGCAAGAGAGGGGGATTGATTTTCTTTGAGGTTTCTGTTCTTTTTTGGTGGGCGGAGAGAGAGGGAGAGTGGAGAAAAAGGTGGTGTGATGGCTGGAGAGAGGGAGAAAAGGCTGGTGAAAAGAGAAGAGGGGGGACAAGATCTGATTAAGGGAGAGAGGTGGTTGGCAGGCAGAAAGAGAGTAGAGGAGAGAGTGTGAGGTTGTCCGTCAGAGGGAAGGGTGGTGTGTCTGGAGAGAGAAGTTGAAAAGGAGAGACTGATTGAGACGTGAAAGAGAAGAGAGAGTAGGCTAGGGAGAGAGGTGGAGAATAGGCTAGAAGAAAGAGGCATAGGCTGTGAGAGTTAAAGGAGAGAGAGAGCGACGTGACAGTGGGACAGGAAAAGAAGAAGTCTGACAAGAAGAAAGGGAAAACGGAGAAAGACGGCTGTGGTGCCTTCTGCTGGGACTGGAACAAAGAGAAGATTGAGTTTTTGGGAGAAAACATCAGGAAGAAGTGTGGCGGTCAGGAATTACAGATCAAGACAAAAAGGGTTTAATCTCTCTGTTTTATTTTCTACTTTGTTAATTTATTTTTATGGGTTTTAAACTCATCTTCATGTTTTACTAGATTTTTTAACTACGGTTTTGGGTAGAAACCAATTTTGATTATAGAAAACTCATAAATAAATGGTTTAAATGTTTAGTAATTTATCTTTATTGTTAGCTTGATTAATTATTGTATAAATAGTAGAATCATATATGCTTTCCGTTTAGTATGTCGTGCTTGGATTAGATTCTTTAACGGTGTATGCTCAAAAATAGATATTTGATTCTTTGAAACTATATATTGGTTAGATATCTCTATTGATTGTTTATGCTTTTAAATTGATATGCCATGCTTAGTAAAATTTTGATGGGATATACTTTTCAATTGATAAGCAATTCTTTAGAAATGTCAACTTGGAAGCGAAGAAAATTACAGTGGTGAAACGATAATTTGGGAGATTAGATGTGAGTTCTATATATCAAATTGGTGAAAACCGAAAATCCTAGTGTCCTCTCTACTTGATCACATTGTATATTTTAGCTAGTTTATTTTATTATTTCTCGTTCATTAGAATTTCTGAAAAATCCAAAAGATATTATTAGTTTAATTGAGATATTGATTACAGTATTTGCCCGCTCCCTATGGGTTCGACCCGTACTTGCCGTTGTCTACATTGTAGACACCGTGCGATTTCGGTTATTATATATAGGGTTTCCAAATCCTATCATGAAGATTACTTTTGATTTTGAAACTTGTATGTGCCGTTTGCACAGTAATTGAGCAATGTCACGGCGAGATTCGTTGGTCGAAAAAAGAGGAACAAGAAAGATAAAATTGTTGAGGATCCAGAAGTAGACCCTACTACTGAATATATGGTCGATGTTCCCGGGTTAGCGAACTACAATATCGTGGAAGATGCTCAGATTCATGCTTCGACAAATATCACATATTCAATCGATTCAAAATTAAAGTATTTACATCGTGTTTCCCTCAAATCGATCATTCAGACCTATACATGTATTATAAAACACATCCCTAGGGTTAAATACATTTGAAAATACAGGATGGGACCGTTTATTGACCATGGATGTAGTAGATTCGTCACATGCATTGATTGACTACATTGTTGAGCGTTTTTGGGATAATACGAACACTTTTTACTTATCCTTTGGTGAGATGGGGTTCACACTCCTTGATTGGGTCATGTTGACAGGATTAAGTATTGGTGTTGGTAGTAATATTCCGTATGACCCGGCGAAGTACCAATTTTAATATGTTCGGGCGCATATTTTTCCAGAAATTAAAGATAGTGAAGTTTGTAAAAAGAGAACATATTATCGTGCAGTGGGTTTCAGATGCAATTACAGTTGTATTTTTGAGCACATATTTTGATCCAGGAATGTTGGTTGCGGCTAACGATGATAGCATACTTGCTGAGAGAGTGGCCAAAGTCTTTTGTATGTATGTTTTGGGACAATTTTTCTTTTCCAATGCTAAAAGCTATATTGGTGCTGGATGGTTAGCTGTTTTTTAGGATCTAAATGCAATTGACAATTATGCTTGGGGTAGTGGTGCTTTTGCGAAATTGTATTCCGGACTCGTCGCATCTGGCAGGGGACAAAAGTCACTAGCCGGACCCTTCCAAAAATTGGAGGTAAATTTCTTAATTCTATTTATATTTCCTTCAAATGTTTATTTATTGGTAATTTATTTATTTGGTTGGTTGTCTTGACATTTTAGTTTTGGGGGTACAAATATCTGGGCATATGTCGACCAAAGAACCCAACGAGTGAGAGTGAAGCAGTATTGCCTAGAAGTTCTCGGTGGAAGGGTACAAGAAGGGAGAGTATTGATATTGTTCGTTCTAGGACTTGTCTTAATCAGTTGATTATAAACAATGTGACCTGGAGATCGTGGGATTCCGTCATCTTAGTCCTTGACACTGATGTTGGACGGAAAGCATCAGAGTTCTCAGACGAAATGGTTATATTTTCTTGGCTATGCATTATGAGTTGATAATTTATTTTGATAACATTGTTCTTTATTTTCTTGGATTTTTGGATAGTTAATTGGTTTATTTTTTGATAGTTATTTTCTTTGCACAGTATAACGTGTACCTCGGAGAACGGTGTTGGAGGCAAAACCATTATAATTTTGGCGTTCCCACGAACCCACCTACTCGTATTACCAACCTCAACAATGACGAAGCTAATGAGATGAGGGAAAACGATTTGGTCGATGCAACTGAATTAATGCATCTTGTTACGTATGATTTGTATATGGAGTATTGGAGACATATAACTAACTTGCAGAAATATGCCACCAAAGTCGATTGGGAGGTTGAAACATACGGTTATGCTGGTGACCGTATTAAACACAACATGCAAGAACCTGATGAACATGTACCCATTCCACCTCAACAACAATTTTCATATGTAAGTTTACAACAAACCTTATTTTTTTGAGTATATAAAAATGCGTGAGAATGTGATTTTTTTTTTCATAACAGGTCGAAGCTTATGGCTGGTTCAGCAATATGCTGATTTTATGCAAGAGTTTCGTAAGTTTACATTAAATGAAACGAAGGAGATGATGGAGTTTATCATGACAAAAGATGAAGAAATACGGGGTCTACAAAATCACAACAACAATTTGGAGTTACAACGGGCCAATTTTCGTACGCAACAACCACCCCTTGGGTTTGGCACTTTTTCTCAAACTATGCCACCACAAATGTGGAATACCATGGGTCAGGGATTATCATCAACAATGCAATCAGTTAATTACACATCAAGATCATCTTTTCCTCATTTTATGCCACCGCGATCGGCACCTGGGAATCAAGATACGGATGAGTATCTTTCATTTGCATTGTATTGTCATTCGAACATACATTTATTATCTTTGATTTATCTTTTATCTGAGTGGAATTGTCATTTCAAAAGACTTTTCTTATCTTTGTTTTATCTTTTACCTGCTTTGGGTTGTCATCTCCAAAGATATTTTTAATCTTTGCTTTGTCTTTTATATCTGCTTTGTATTGTCATTTCAAAAAAGATATTTAATTTTTGCTTTGTCTTTTTATCTGCTTGGTCTTGTCATCTCAACCGATATTTCTTATGTTTGATGCGTCTATTCACCCCACTTGCCTCAACTCAGTTAATTTTTAAAATACCAAGAGTGTGTAGTCAAATCAACACTCAAAGACTTATCTTAATATGCTTATAAATTGAACACTCGATTCTCCAATTATACAAACCAAAACTGCAAATATCAACCACCAATGGCATACTATGAGAATAACACTCACTATTATGCTTCTTTTTCTTATATTCCTCCTCCTCCTTCTTCTTCTTCTTCATCTGGTGATGATGATAATAATAGTTTGTATTCATCAAAGATTTAGTTGCATTGAGCCAAAATAACCAAACAGTCACTTTGAGATTGATCGTTTCAAGTATGAACTGGCCTCATACTCGTATCCAAATACCAAGAGAACGTGAGGCCTATGCAATACTTCTCTGGAAAGATTATTTATGCAGAAACCCTACATTTACACCTAATGTATTTCGTAGAAGATTTAGAATGCGGCGAGAATTGTTCAACCGTATTTTGGGAGATGTTGTATCAGTAAATAATTATTTTTTTCAAAAAAAAGATGCTTGTGGCGTTCCTGGATTAACCCCTCATCAGAAAGTTACAGCAGCAACACGAATGCTAGCTTATGGATATGCGGACGATGCAATAGATGACTACTTACGCATTGGAGAACCACTATTTTTGAAACAACTCGTAGGTTTTGTAAGACGTTTGTGCATTTGTATGAGAAAGAATATTTACGCACTCCAACTGAGCGTGATGTTGAGCTGTTGCTTAAGGAGCGTCCACAACAAGCGTTACCTTAGCCACACGCCCAAGACAAGCGTCCATTTGGTTAATGCCTGAATACCAAGCTTGTTGTTGGGTGAACGCCCCGCTGGACCTTCTCTTGGGTGAACGCTTCATCAGGCGGCATTCTAGTTAACACCTGGATCAATGAGACGCTTGTCTAGCATTATGCCTTACACGAGACGGAGAGGTAGCGTCACGCCTGGCACGAGACGCACGACTAACTTGATGCTCTACCATATTCTGGTTTAATCCAGTCCTTAGATCAAAATTGATCCGAATCAGTAAAAAAAAAAAGAACAAAACCCAAATTTAATCCTCCCACTGTGATTGATTTTGGGCGGATCAAAGACCAAATTTAGGTTTGGTCCATGATTTGGTCGTCCCACTATGGATGTTCTAAGTGATCATAGGATCATATGCACAGAAGAACTGAGCCTGTTGCACGAGAAATTTGATGTTGCAATTCCGGTTTTCTAAGGTGTTGTGTAAATAAAGTGTTAAAAAAACAATTCCTACAATAGGTTTCAAAACCACGTTGTTTTGTTGTTTCGATACTCCTTCTCTGTTGATCTCAAAACCTACCTCAACTGCGCAATGGATATTTAGTTACATAAATTAGGGCGTGTTTGGTATGAGTTTTAAAAACAGTTTTTTGTTTTTGAAAACAGAAAAAAACAGAAAAGGGGAAAAAACTTGTTTGGTGGGGGGTATTTTTAAAAAAACGTTTTTCATTTGTTTTCTGTTTTTAAAAATAAAAAAACGAAAACGATTAATAATCGTTTTCTGTTTTTTCTTTCACTGAGACTCTCGCTGCTTCTTCTCCTTCAATTCTCCATCACCACCATCATAACCAGCAACACAATCACCACCACTTCCTTATACTCATAAAAGTTTGGGTTGTTCCATTTGATTCTTTCCGAAGGAACTCTCTCTCTGAATGTTGAATTAAGTGATGCCCTAGATTTTTTTATTTTTCATCACAATCAAAAGGAGGAGGTAAACATTTATTTATGATGTGGGTTTCCCTGTTAAGCAGAAAAAAAACAACACTACATTAACTCCATCTTCCTCTTTCAGTTTCTTATGTCTTCGTTTTTGTAAACCTTGAATTTACAGAGACCGAAAGGCAAAAAGTAATATACTAGTGTTAGTTTGTTTTTTTTTTTTGCTTTAGTTTGTTTGTGAACTGTTTGATTGATTAATGGTGGGGGTTTTCGTTTTAATGAAATGTTGAATCAAATTTGTGATTATAGTAATGTGTTTTGGTTATATTACTAGAAATTTGTTTTGTGATTATTTTTTTTCTTCAAATTTTAGTTAATTTTAACCTATGTTTTTTTCCAGGTATCATCGGTGGGTTTTTAGAAATCAACCACTTTGTTCAACAACTCAGTGATTTGGGGTTTGTAATCCTTTTGTACTTTCAATTTATATGTTTCTTTCTGTCAATTCTGTTACAGGTAACTCTGTACTATTTTTTTGTTGTATTTTGTTTGTTTAGTTTAGGTTCCTTTTTTGTTTTTGTGTGTGGTTGTGATTGCGGCAAACAGTTGTTCTGTTTGGGTTGATTATTGGATAAATTGAGATATTCTACTCGGTATATTTCCTTGTTAGCTGATAGGATGCGTATTAGCTACTAGAAGTTCATATGTAAGCTATCAGGATGCCTTAATGCAAAGGAAAATATCAGAATCCTTCTTTATAGTCAGAGTTCCAATTGGACCCTGAGGGAAAATAATGAATTTATTTTCGTGGAATTGTAGCACTAGGTCACTTACACTACTATGATTAGATGGCTTTGTATGCAAGAATTTATAGGTCCTGCATCTAGACTGCTTCAGGGAATGATTAAGAATGGCGTTCAACTTAGTATTGGGTGGGTAGAAGGACGGATATATTCCCGTTGAATCTCACATTATTTGTGACATTGATGTTATTGACCTGAAACCATTTGATTGGTTGGATGGAGTGAGGTTGACGTGAGGAAGTAACTTGGATCAATGGTAAACCTTCATTCAATTATTTCATCAAAAAAAACCTTAGTTTAGGTACTGAGGTTAATATGATGAAGTAACTGGAGTGATAGAGAAAATTTAAGCAACCAGAGTGCTTGTTCTTACATGACATCCTAATTTTGTCAAGTTGCGAAGCCCATTCAGAAACTAGTTAGAACCTAGTTAAACATGGCTTTCTTGTCATTGGTATCATTAGGTTGTCAATCTTGACTAAAGATCATTTTGTTTTTCTTAGAGATTTTAGTACTTCATGGACTAAGTACTTACTAATTTATAGGAGCATGCATTGGCTAATATAAAGATAAAGGACAAAAGAAAAAACAACGAATGTTGTTTTCTTTTTGTTAGTACATTGTTCAACTTTTGATTCCACAATATAGATATTCATCAGAAATGTTGTGTAGTCTCGTGATTAACAAGGTCTTTAATGTGTTTGAATAACAAGGTCTGAGCCTGGTTTTAGTGTGTTAATCTATCTTCATATGCGCATATTAGAGGTAGTTCACATAGTAATTGTATGATCGTATCCCACGACACGCCGAAAGCATGTTCTTGTTCCAACACTGTTTTTATTTTACTATACAAGCCCAAAAATCAATTAGCACGGCATCCTGAAAGAATAATTGCTAGTGTTTTTTTCATTTGTGCTTTATGTTAGAGTACTACACTTATATGAGAACCTGGATACTAGTTACTTTTACTTATATGTTAACTATTGCCCATTGTTGAGATTTTACATATTGCCGAAGAATGACGAGTGAATCAGGAGTGCTACTAAGAGTCTGGAGAACATAAGAAGCTGCTAGTTTTTCTTTTCCGTCTGTGATTTATCTTTCCAATGTTGTTGTTATTTTAATTGATACAGTGTGCAGTTAGCATGCAAACCTGGATTTTAGGTAGTTTTAATTATTCATTTTTAGTAATATCTAGAGCAATATTGTTTCAATTGATTGCATTGAATTTTGTTTTGATTCCATAATTTTGACATTCATGTTTGATTTTGTTAGGGTTGTAGTCTATTGCTACTTGAAAATAGTTTCCCATTTGCATCTGTAACTGGGAGCTTAAACAGCATTGAAAGACAAAGGTTTATCAGAGTAGTCTTCTACTACTTGGCCATAGTTTATTAGGAAAGGAATTTAGGGTTTGGATAGAGATTGATAAATGAGAGAGATAATGGTTTACTGCACCATTCCTGTAATCTAGATTCATGAATGCTTTAAAAATAAGAATTCTTATGTCCCTCTCTAGATGTGTTACAGATTTCAGGCTTTGGTACGAGTTATGTTAGAAAGTATGTTTCTATTGCTCGACAGTAGAGCACCATTTGGCAACAAAATTTCGTTTTCGAAAGATGAACATAACCTTGGTATTTAACGTGTTCATACAAGTTGGTGGAACAAACCTCCCTTGACCTCCCATCTAAGGCACTCATCTGGATTCTGTTGAACAGTAGTGGATTGTTCGGATTGTTTCCGTTAACTTTAGTTCCTCGAATCTAATTTCCTGTCTAATTGTTAGTGTATCCAGAGTCTAAAATATTTTTGAACTATCAATAATGTTGAGAAGATAAGAGCAATTGCTAGTTTTTTTTTCATATGTGCTTTATGATAGAGTACTGCACTTACTATGAAGACCTGGATGCTAGTTAATTTTTTACTTATTTGTTAACTACTGCAAAAGTTGATATGGTTAGGATTTTGCAAATTGCCGAAGAATGACAAATAGAGCTAAGAGTCTAAAAAACGTAAAAGGATTATAGTTCTTTTCCATCTGTGTTATATCTTTTCCAATGTTGTTTTTCTTATTTGATAGGTTTGAGCAGGTAGATCTTAGCAAGCCAGAGACAGTACCTGCAACATTAGTAGGCATTCATACAGTAATTGATTGTGCTACAGGACGTCCCGAAGAACTCATAAAAACGGTAAGAAATTTCTCACCAATTTTAGTATTTCTGTTAAATTAGCTGCATTTGGGTATTCTCATCATCCTAATGTAAAGTAGAAATTAGTTGCAGTTTGGGTTTTAGTAGTCGACAACTCACACTGTGTAACTTATGAGTTAAGTGCTTCCATATATTCCGTCAACTGCTTCCAAGAAACAATACCTCTCTCTGGGATGAGTTCAAATTGCCTTCTTGCATCTTTTAGATCACCAGACTTAGCATACATATCAACCAAAGCATTTCCAACAGCCCAAATTATCATAGGAAAACAATGATTTCAATGTTATTTTTATCATTACTCCAGTGCAAATGTGCATGGCTCCAGCTCCAACTTTGTTTTGCTTATAATAGGGGCTAAGATTTTTGTACCAATTAAATGTTTTCATTTAATTGATCTTTGTACCAATTAAATGTTTCTTATAGATTGGACTGATGTAATTTGTAAAGGGTTTTATTGTTTCTTCCTCAGTTTGACATTTGTTCTGATAAACTCTCATTCCTTCATATGAACTGGTTCTTAAGTCCCAACAAAGTGGATTTGCAGTTCTTAAGTACAACATTACAGCTTCTTAGCATCTGTATTGCACTTGGCAGTATGTTTAATCCTTATTTGCTAACAACATTTCAACTTTTCCCTTTTCTCGAACCTATTATTCAGGTTTTTCTTATTTGAGTTTATCTTTATATGCTTAAGTTTTAGATAATGTATTGTGTAGAACAAAAGATGACTTATGCATCAAGTGGTGATAATATAAATGATGTTCGCACATGGCCATAATTTATTATGGACTACTTTGTTGGATTAGTTCATGAAGAAGCCAAAAATGGGTTACAAACCACTACATTGGAGAAAAAAAATGGGTAGAAATAGACAATGCTATCTTTACTAGGTTTGGTAAGAGATATATTGTTCCAAAATTGAAAGGCAAGTTCAATCGAATGCGTTGCATAGGGAATATGCAAGGTTGTTGAGTGATACCGGTATGGGTTGGGATCCAGCAGCAAACACGGTCACCGCAAATGATGATGCTTGGGAGCGTTACTTCAAGGTAGTCTGCATAGATGTTTTAATTTAACTATTCATTTACCTTAAAATATAATTGTCCTTTTAATTGCATTGTGATTCATTGTTTCGTCCTTAGATAAACAGAAATGCAAGTCATTCCTTGAAACTTCTCCCTTTCAATCATTGTCGTCAGGGGTTTACAAAATATCACATTATCACCAATAGAAAACTAGCTATGTAGTATTATAGGTATACAACTGAGCAAATGCCGGGTTATTACCATCACGCGGCAATAAGAAACCAATCTACTACTGGGTTAAGAATAGCTATACAATATTCATTGTTTGTATTTATTTATTCATCTTTACTTTGTACATAATGCAGAAATATCCTGGTGCAATTTTTTTTTGTAAAAATGGGTTAGACAATTACTATATGTTTGGGGAGATATTCAATAGCACTACAATATCCGGGAGTATGTCTAATCCATCAACTCGGTCTCCTGCTGACTCGGACACCGAAAGAGACTTGGAAACAAAATTTCTTTGCAAAGGGGTACATGTAGAACCCGCTAGCTCTAGAGACACGAGTCACCATGCATCACACACATAATCAAATGTACAATGACGTGCTTTGGAACTTCCTGTTGATCTTCCACAGCGAAAGGCGACTAAATTATCAAGGTTTAATGATGCACTTGTAGCATGGACTGAAAATCTTAAAGCCAAAGCTGAAGTTACAAAAATTAAGGCTGAATGTAAGAAGGATAAGGAAGTAACATCTCCTGTATGTACCGAGATATCATTTATTGAAGATTGTGTCGAGATATTGGATAATATGGGATGATGTGTATCTCAAATCCATTGAAAAGTTCACAAACCTTGACTATCGGAGGATCTTTAATAAAATGAAAGAATCAAGGAGAATTATGTGGCTTAAGAGTTTGTAATTAGTTGTGTTTAGAATGTGTACTTGGTTGAGTGTTATTAATATGAACTTGGTTGACTGTTTTGATTTAGAACTTGAAGTTACATTGTGGCACATTAATATTTATGGGATCTGCTTATTTTGATAGTAAATAGTAATAGTTTTTATGTTACTATTAGTAAAAGTTGCTTTGTTATTGTATTTGCAATTGTTTTTCCTGAGTTTCAGGTAGGATACAAGTGACATAGCTAGGTATATGTACTTGCATCATTTTAGTTAATCATGTTTTACTTTTTTATTTCTCGGTATAAATTGACCTTTGTAATTGCGGCTGTTGGTTCATATCTTGCTACTCACTCGACCTAACCCGTTTCTTAATTGTTTTTTCTGTAGATTGTTGTGTTTGTTGGAGGTGTTGACACCAGTGCCACTGAGACAAAGGGAGTTGTCCTCATTCACAACGCTGAGCAGGTTAGATATTGAAGCAATAGACTTTAAAAAATATATATGTTTTCTTTTTACAATGTTTATTATCTAAGCTAAAAGAATCAACAAAACAATATATATTTTAACCTAATATTTAAGTCACAGACTCACGTCCATATAGTTTCTTGGTTGGCATTTCTGATTTAAGACATGATTTAGACAGGGACAGTAGATTGCGTTTGTAGGACCTAATCCAGGATTTGTTTTTCTATATGGTTAGAGTTTGATTTATGCTTGAATGTATTGGTCAGTTTGAATGATTTATACAATTCATATAATACGTTGCAACCTGTAGAGCTAAATTGAATGTATGGGAGCTTATTTATGAGGTAGTCAAATATTGGCTCATCAACAAGGGTATCCATTTATATTGTTTTCTTGAAGTAATTTGATGAGATGGATGGTGATGTGTGTGAATTAGGTGCATGTAGCCATAGACTTCCTTGTTTTGTATGTGTGTCTGTATAAATAAACTTGTCATATGTGTATGTATCTATGCATTTTGGTAGGATAAGAGTCATCATTTCCTTTTATCTACTAAGATTTTATGGTGCTGCTGCATAGCAAAGAAGACAACAAAGTACATAGATTCTACATCAAAATTTAAGGAGTTTTTTCCTTCTTTCCTAAGAGTTTTCTGCCTATAGTGGTTATGCCATTTTGCTTGTAGTATCATTTTGTTTAATCACTGTGCACTTTACTTTTTATCATTTATCCTTGCTTACTTCTTGCTGCGACTTGTAATTTGCATAACTTTCATGTCATTTTTTCTGTTTTTTCTTCCTAGTTTGCCCTTTTTTTCACCTTGCCCCTTACCTATGCTCATTTCTCCCGATCCTTGTTAGTGCTCGTATCTTATTCTGTTTTTGTGTTCCTTCTTTGAGTACCTGTTCTAAGTCTAGACTTAGATTCAGTTCCATAGTTTTGTAATTGTTTATCAAGAAGAAAATAATTTATTGTGTTAGGCATGAAGTGATCCCTGATCCCATATTTAAAAATTACTTCTCATGTACCAACAATTCTTATTAAGAGTGCAATATTACGATGGAATCTAGAGATGCAAGTTCATCAAGTGACTCATCCTCAGACTCAGAAGATTCGTTTATGGAAATTCTTATGGTTACGGAGTTGCATAAATGTTATATTAAGATACCAATGATGACATCAGTGCTTAATATGCGAGAGTTTATTTTAGAATTACTGAATGGACATCCAAGAAGAATGTACAACTTGATGAGAATGAATCCTTCTACATTTAGGCTGATGTGCTCAACTTTGAGGACCAATGACTTCTTACAAGATGATAAATCAGTAAGTGTAGAGGAGGCCGTCAGAATGTTTTTGGCCACTGTTAGTCAATCAATGCGCAATAGAGTGATTGCAGAGATGTTTCAACATTCTAATGAGACCGTATACAGGCACTTTAAGAAGGTTTTAAAAGCACTGTGTCGCCTTGGATTCCTCATAATTAAACCTCCCAATATGGATGAGATACCTCCAGAGATTACAGCAAATCCTAAATTTTATCCATGGTTTGTGGTTGACTCTCGTTCTCATATTACTTGTTAATTTATCTTATATGCACTATTAAGATTTATTTTTCTGTTAAACGAAAACTGTAGGACTCAAATATCATGAGGTGTTTTACAGGATTTTGTTGGTGCTATTGATGGAACCCATATCAGCCCTTGTGCACCTGCTTCTAAACAAATTCCATTTCGAGGCAGAAAAGTTCAAATCACGCAGAACATTATGTGTGCTTGCTCGTTCGATATGTTATTCACATTTGTATATACGGGATGGAAAGGAACTGTCAATGATGCAAGAATACTCATGGATGCCATATCGAATGAAGAAAAAAAAATTCCAATGCCTAAGGAAGGTATTGAATACATATTACTATAGTTCATGTTAACTTACATTTAATACTTCAAATGTGTTTGTTGAATTGATGAAGTTATCTACTGCTAATGTGAATTTTGGAAGGTATTATGTTGTTGACTCCGCTTACACAAACATGCATGGATTTCTCACACCTTACAGTTGAGAACTGTATAATTTGCGTGATTTTAGGGGAAGAAGTCGACAGGCAAAGGGTCTTATGGAATTATTCAATCATAGACACTCCTCTTTACGTAATGTTATTGAACGTTGTTTTGGAATGTGAAGAGTCGGTTTCCGATTTTGAAATGCATGCCAAATTATCCACTTCGAAGACAACGACTCATTCCCGTAGCATGTTGTACTTTACACAACTTCATTCGTTTGAATTCAAGGAATGATGAATTATTTAGTCAATTTATGGCGGAGGATCTCACAGTGGCAGATGAAGAAGGCACAAGTACTAGTCAAGAAAGCACAACAATTAACATTGATGTAAGTGCGGCGAATATTGAGTTGATGAACAATGTTAGAGATGACATAGCAGGGACAATGTGGCTTTATCATCAACATCGACATCACCACCAACGCGCTTAGCTTGTACAAATATAAACTTATTGTAATGTGTGAAGTATTTGTGCAAGCTTATAACTAATTTTGAATTATTTTGAAAAAGACTTATAACTAATTTTTGAATTATCAATTTTAACTTATAACTAATTTTTGAAAACAGTCCTACCAAATAACTTTTTAAAATTTATTAGAAAATAATAATAAAAAAAGATATATTTTAAAAACACTAAAAAATGATTTTAAAAACTGTTTTAAAAATCATATCAAACACACCCTTAGCGTTTATAACAACTTTGATTAACTAAATCCGTTATGCAGTGGAATAGTTTGTAAATCTTTTTTCCATTTGTTTCAAAACTATCTTTAGAAATGGTACTTTTAATTATATATATCTTTGGAAAGTTTTTTTAGATATTTCTTCTATGCTTGAGAAAATTTTACTACACAATTTTAACCCTTATACCTGAGGAATTAGTTAAGACATTACTTGTAAAAGCGGTGATATTCAAAACTCCATTTCAGTTGTTATCTGTCGGTAAAGTGGAGATATTCAAAACTCCATTTCAGTCGTTATCTGTCGTTAATGCCCGCAATACAAAGGATTAGTAATCGGTTATTTCTTTTATCTCCCCAAACATGCCAATATTCGCTTTGATGGCTTGTAAATGTAACTAGATGCTCAAACAACTATTTAGAGTTTCTAAAGCTCTTTTTAAAGCTTGTGGAAAACTCGTTGTTAGACTTGATTAATGATTCTTTATTTTTCAAATTCAACGAGTAAAAAATCCGTGCTATTTACAAGATGCGATAAAAATTATTTTTATAATTGATTGTTGTGTACTAAGGGAAAACTTCACTCACGCCCTAGTTTTAGAAGGTCTCATCTAAACCAATGGAAATGGAGTTTAGTAACCAGGTAACACTCTTTTACTAATTAGAAAGAGGATTTTGGTCACCAATTTTTGTCTAATGTGTTTTTTCTTTTTTTAAATAATTTTCTAATTGTACTTTTATTATTCGACCGTCTGTTTCAATATGGACCAAGCTGGCAAACTGAACTGTGGTTGAACTTTAGCAGTCCGAGTGAGTCGTTTGGAGTTTGACACTGAGTTGACTCAAAAAAAAATAAATCTAACTAGTGGTTACGATTCTTCTTATCTAAGTACTCAATGTAGATTACAGAGACAGCTAATAACCGAGTAAAATAAACAAGAATCCATTCATTATTGAGTATCCATGATTAATCATGATTACTAGATACAAAATTTCAATGTCTCAGAAAAACTTTAGAAACAGAGCATCTTTACAAACCAATCCAGCTTAGACTGAATTATATTAAACAAAGCCAACAACTCCTCGATGTTCTCATGGTAGTTAAACCTTTTTTTTTTTTCAATTAGTAAACAAGTGTTTTGGAGCTGGAAAAAACACTTTCTACTGAAACAAAATTGGGATTATTTTTTAAAAGATAAGACTTTGAAAAGAAGGTTAGCTAGAACTTCATTTTCTTTTGAGTATTAGGGAGGTAAATGGTGGATAGAGTTCAACAACAACCCATGTCTTTAGATTGTGGTTTACTAAAGATCTGATCTTGTTAGGTAATTTTTTGAAGTTTCTCCCTGTTTGTGTGTATTTATATTTGGAGTTAATGAAATAACGAAATCTTGATTTAGGTTTTTCCTGAGCTTTCTAAAATTTAAGTTAATTGGTTGTTTTGTAATCTCATTAGATAGGTTTTTGTTGTTGCGGTATATCCAGTAATAGTTGATTGCCAAGCATGAATTTGGTTATTTATCTCTGGATTTTGTGATTTAGCTTGAGAATTTAAGTGGTGCATCTCGAATATTTACCAGTAGGAGTGGTGAGACGGAGTTTCTATTAGTTTATTTATTCTTACACCAAGTTTTGTTTTATGAACCATTTGGTATCAAACCTTCACTCTCTGATCAAATTGTAATTGATCGCATGTGTTGGTTCTCGATGCAGACACTGTGTTTGATACAAGGTTACTTGAAATCCTGATAAATGTGCATTTGGTCGGTTTGTTTCGGAATTGAGTTTGTTTGGTAATGAATTTTAGGAGCACCCCATTTGTTAGGATGAATCTTTTATGTATAAAGCATAATCATTGGCATGATAGTCTCTTAAAGATCACTTGATACTTAGACTTCTAGCTGGGTAATTTTGACTGTGACCTACTAGGTTGTACCTGCATGGGTTTCTTATTTAACTGTAACTTTACCTAGAGATAGAAAAGGGAAAGAAAACTAGGAATACAGGAACATGTATAGGAAACTGCTTTCCGTGGCAATGCAAAAAGTGAAATTCATCCTATTGTATCAATAGGGATTGTTTCATGTACTTTTTTCCACTTCTCGTAATTAGGTAATCAACCATCTGATCTCAAATTATATACTCAAGAAGAGGATCTCACATGTCTATCAGTTTCCTTTCTATAAACCTATTTGTCTCTTTTATTTCTGAAGTATTGTGTAATTGATTAGTCCCGAACTACACTGGTGACATTTTCTGAACAACAGCTTTATCTGGAGGTATAAAAGCGTGGAGCACATAAATGGGAACCAAATATAGGAAACCGGCTTCTCTCCATGGTGATGCAATAAACAAATGTACATTACCTATTGTGGTTTGGTGCCTGGTGGGATGTGTTCTTAGTATCCATTTCTATACTAGTATCTTTCATGGAGATGGGGAAGAAGGGGACATTCAGGTGCGGTTGAATAGCCATTTATTGACTCGTGACTTTGAAAAAATCGAGGAGGAGAGTTTTTTTATCGAACCCCCAAGGTTAAAAAGATCTCCACGTGCAATTAAACGAAAGCCAAAGCCAAAGCGGCACCTCTCGATAATTGAAGAATTCCTTGATGAGAATTCTCAGTTTAGGCATTTGTTCTTTCCTGATAGAAGGACAGCTATTGGCCCGATGAACAACACTGATAATGATGAATTAAACTTTTATCCAGGGAGGATGTGGTTGGACACAAACGGAGAACCCATTCAAGCTCATGGAGGTGGGATTTTATATGTTGACAGATTCAAGACATATTATTGGTATGGGGAGAACAAAGATGGTCCTACTTACCATGCTCATCAAAGAGCTTCTGCACGGGTAAGCTTATTCTTCTTAAATTTCTATAATTGTTTGGATTGTTTCTTTTAACCTGTGACGTAGCTGGTGATGAGAATGGTAACGATAGTCTCACATGGATGTTCACTGATCTTAACAACTGCTGAGTGGTGATATAGTACATTTCTCCAATAAAATTTCTTTCTTTGTTTAATTTGTGCTAAAAGCATATATATATATTTTGGAGTGAATAGATTGTTCCATTACAAATGTCCGTATTTACTGCCTTAATGGAGAAGGAAGCATACGTAATGATTGAGACAGGGAAGCGTGTTTATACAAAAAGTACGTAGATGTTGTTGAATGTTGATGCTTTTAGAGTTGGTTTTGTTTTAAAATAGTCTGGGTTGTTGTACTATTTGTTTTTGCCTTCCTTAATTTTTCTCTGCTAAGGAAGGAAGCTGACCATGTTTCTAGTTGAATTGGCTGTAT
Source organism: Papaver californicum (assembly GCA_023531435.1). Classification (NCBI taxonomy): domain Eukaryota; kingdom Viridiplantae; phylum Streptophyta; class Magnoliopsida; order Ranunculales; family Papaveraceae; genus Papaver; species Papaver californicum. The sequence goes on from JAJJMC010005091.1 coordinate 4,046,431, forward strand.
GATATTCAGTTGATTTGTTATCTTTCTAATGGCATTCTGAGATGTTGAATGACCTTCGTTACTGCTTCAGGTTGACGTAATTGGAATCAGTTGTTACTCTTCCAAGGACTTATGGACATGGAAGAATGAGGGCATTGTACTTGCAGGAGAGCAAACAAATATAACCCACGACCTTTACAATCTCAACGTGCTTGAGAGACCCAAGGTGATTTACAATGACAAGACAGAAAAGTATGTAATGTGGATGCACATTGATGATGCTAATTACACCAAAGCCTCAGTCGGTATTGCAATAAGTGAAACTCCAGTAGGACCCTTTGAGTATCTTTACAGCAAACAACCTCACGGGTTTGACAGCAGAGACATGACTATTTTCAAGGATGATAGTGGCATTGCATATGTAATCTATTCCTCAGAAGGCAACAGTGAACTTCACATCGGACCATTAACTGACGATTATCTCGATGTTACACACGAAATGAGACGAATTCTGGTGGGAAACCGCAGAGAAGCCCCTGCGCTGTTCAAGCATCAAGGAACATATTATATGATCACCTCTGGTTGTTCAGGTTGGGCACCAAATGAGGCACTTGCCCATGCAGCAGAATCGATCATGGGTCCATGGGAAACAATTGGCAATCCTTGTACCGGAGGAAACAGGATTTTCAGACATACAACATTCTTTGCACAGAGTACCTATGTGTTACCTCTGCAGGGGATTCCTGGTTCATTTATTTTCATGGCAGATAGATGGAACCCTGCTGATTTAAAGGACTCCAGATATGTTTGGCTGCCTCTGACAGTCGGAGGCGCAGCAGATGAGCCTTTGGAATACAGTTTTAGGTTTCCGTTGTGGTCTAGAGTGTCTATTTACTGGCACAAAAAATGGAAACTCCCAAATGCTGTATCGGTTGACAGTTGACCAAAGGTGGTTTTTTTTTGTAACCTTTTCGTCCTTCTTTGTATCATAATATGTGAGTTCTGATTTTTTTCTCTCATTTTCCTGGATCATGGTGGTTGCATTGTAATATACATATCCTCATACCTCTTACACACAAAAATGTTTGATTTCCTCCACTTGTAATTACACGATCACTAAAATGTGCAACTGTAATTGAATATGTAGTTCAAAGTAATATATTGATCAATATACTCCATGCTTAAATCTTCTTTTGAGGATAATCTGACATGCCCAATTGGCATCACCCTTCCTTTTGTGTGTCTCTAGTCTAGGACTCTAGGATCCATGCCCTTCATAAATTGCTAGAAATATCCTTGTCGGTTTTCTAGAACTGACAACTTACTTTAACAAGTTAGGCGTTTTTTTTTGTTGTTGAAGCATACTGTTAAGTTGGGCGTATTTAGTTGTAGTGAGTCGACTAGAGAGGCGGAGAGAGAGAGAGATGGGTGAAGAAGGTTATTGCAGCAGCAGTGGAGAAGAAGATGGAGATGCTGGATGGAGAGCTGCAATCAGTTCTATAGCTACTGATTTTAATAATCAATCCGCCGCCACTAATGGCCCTGTTCCAAAAACATCCAATCGTACATCAAATTCCGAAGAACAACCGAAACCCAAGCACTATGTTGTTAAGGTCTCCTCTCCCTCTAAAAATCGAATGAGTTTATTTGAGTTATACATTTCGTTCTTAGAAAATAAGAAAAGTGAAACAAACTTAGTTACCTAGAAGTTATGATTCGATTCGAGGTAGAGTGATTAGGTTATAATTGTCTTTAAAGGGTGTAGCGTTCAGTGTATATTAGTGGGTTTTACTTGACAGCTCATTCAATATTTAAAACCTTAAGAAGAGAAAGAAATTGAAATTTCATTTTTGAACATATTGTGTAAGAATTGGAACATTTGGCAATGGGTGAGATATTTTTTTAGCTACTACTAATACTTATACCTAGATAAAATTATCACTAGTAAAATTTGATTTAAGAAGTTGTAGGTTTTAACATATTGATTATTATTTGAGGTGAATTCATGTATAATGAACGAGTTCTCACTTCAGTATACATGATGGTTTTACTGCTGGTGTTGAGTTTATGTCTGATTAAAGATGTATGCGTAGTGTTTTGTAATGATTTTATTACTGATTTTTTTTTTTGCCGTGCTTGCAAATCCTTGTGGACTTCATGGCAGGTACAAAAACTTTTAGAAGATATGTTAGACAAGAGCTTAGAAATAGTGAACAAACCCATTGAATGTGATGATGAACCAGCAGTAAATGAAGGTGGTATTTGATTGTTTAGGCGTGCTCCCTTGGGGATTGTGTTTGATCCTATTGGTAAGTTTTTACTTACAAAAATGTCTCTCTAATTTAATCAATCAGAAGATAGAGAGTAGTTACTTGGGGAAATGCCAATAAATTAATTATATTCGTCTTTGCTAGATGAATCTAAACTGCCAAGAAAGAGGCCAAAGATTCTTCCTGGATATGAGGTGGATGAGAAGTCGAAAAAGGTATCTCGTCTTATTTTAAGAATTCATTGCTTTACTATTTATGATATTCGTTTTATTTTCTTTTTTCATAATTCCATTAATGTTAATATCTATTTGGTGGTGACTAAGCAGTTTGAACGTCAGCTCAAGTCCGTTGCCGTGGATGGTGTAGAAATAATGGCTTCTGCAAGATATGCATGTAAGAAATCGCTGGCTAGACTTGAAGCTAAAGATGCTGCAGCAAAAGCAAAAGCTAAAAGAGAGGAAGAAAGAGTTGCAGAGTTGATAAAATTTAGGGGGGAGAAGTGGCTACCTTCTATTGCTAAGCACATGCGGGTTAACTTTCAAGCTTGTTAAATGAACTCCTAGATCTGTTTTTATATTTCTTTAGCAACCATGTTGCAGGATGTGGGCCTGCAACTTGCCACCTCTTGGACTGGATATAATTATCACACTGATTTGTGATCCTAGACAAGTTATGTTCATATATGATTGAAACCAAGGTTGCAGCATACTAAACCTATTTCTCTTTGATTTTCCACATATGATTGAAACCAACTGCTATGGTTGTATAGTAGAAGCAAATTAATCACGATTCATTAGCCTAGTGCGTTAATTACGAGCCATGACGAAAGATGATTGCAGCTAATTTTGGGTTTCATTCTGTCTTTATCATTTTACCAGGTGAAGAAGTAAAGGGAGAGCAACGACACTCTTTCATTGACAATTGATAATCATAACATGCTGGTTAGCTAACTTAGCATATCTTCCACAAGGTGCAGCAAGCTTGATTGAGAATTCAATTCTTATGGGTGTATGGAGTCCTGCAAAGATATCCTCTGTATTGGAAAAGATGATGAAAATTGATGATAAAAAAGTTTCTATAATTGGCCAACCTGATCTTTTTAAATGCATATTTTCATAGCTTAATCTTTATTCTTAAGATGGATTTCGAATTCCCTATGATACTCAAAACTCAAAAGTCATCAAAATGCAGGTTTTGTACATCTAACAAGCACATCTTTAACCCGAAGAATCCAACAAGTAAAGCTTACAAGGTCCCAGTTTTCACGCGAACGAGCTAGTAGAAAAAGTTAGAACTCTATACTAGAAAAGTAATGAAGATTGAGTTTTTCTAACATCTGAAACACATTTTACTTTATTTTTGCCAATGAAAACACCAGATATATTATGTCATGTACTAGAGTGTGTCCTTAGTTCTAACTTGTAACACAAAAAAGGAAGCATTTGCCAGAAGGAAAAAAAAAAATATGAAGGAAGCATCCTAGAAGCTGTGCAGTACGTACCGGCCGGTTTGGCCGGTACCGGCCGGAGAACGACACGAAACTGTAAATACCGCCGAAACGATATCTCACCGGTAAAACTGGCCGGTACGCCTATAAACCGGTATTACCCGGTATAGTCCGGTATTACCCGGTATGTGTTCTCAGCCGTCAGATGAAAAAAAGAAACTGATCCTACGGTATGGGTGGGTTCATCTCTGCCAAAACAGGGTTTCTAGTGCATCTTCTTCTCACCTCTGCAACTGGGTTCATCTTCTTCTTCTCCATCTCTTAAGCACTGCAGCGCCTCCATCACCATCTTTTTCTCCATCTCTTAAGGTATGTTTAAAATCAAGTAACTATAGTTCAACTGTGCAAGTAATCTTGTTTGATTTTTATTGTGAAACTGATTATCTGATTCATTGTAGCTTTCTTTCGTATGATTTGATTAGGGTAATTTCAAATTAGGTTTCTAGTTCATTGTTAGAGATTGAATACCCATTTTTCCATATTGAAATCAGATGTTGAAGTGGTTTGGGAAACTCAAGTTAGGGTTACTGATTTCAAATTGGGTACTTTTTATGAATTAAGGCTTTTAATTTTGATTTCAATCAAAATGATGTTACTGATTTTGTTAAGACATTATCTATTTACTTTTTCCCCTGTATTTGTTTCTGCATAGGCATAGTTAGGCTTCTCAGCTGAAAATTCTACTTAGCTCTATTTGTTAGCCCTGTAGCTGTTCTTGTTGCCATCCATGCATCATGCCCTGTCTTGTTCTTCATTAGAGTACTTCATTGCACATGAACACTAGTGAATTATTGTCCTAAACTGACCCACAAAATGGTCTCGTTCAATTAACTTGATTCCCCACTTCCTAAAACCATTTCATTTGACCTGTTTTTCACCTTGGAGAATAAGTCCCAAAAACTATGAAGATTTATGCCTTTCTTGCTGTCCAAAGGTCTGCCAACAGAAAGGGTTGAACATCCGATAGCGTTCTTGCTGAGGCTCAAGTTTGATGTTGGTTAGTGTTACTCCTTCACATGGTTAGTTGTCGCTACAAGCAAAATGTACTGGCTTAATTGTGTATGTCCCTCTTATTTTTTCATAATTTATTCCTGATAGAGCTACAACAGAAGTTTGGTTCTTGCATATTCTCTTGTCACGATAGTACTGGTCAATTACAATAGGAAATTCAACTTCAGAAACTTGTATATTTGAGAACAAAACGCCTTGAACAGATCCTGATCCCCCCTGCACAAGGAAACAAGTCATCGTTTCAACATTGTTGTATATTGCAGATACACGAACTTTTTGGTGCGAAAAGCACGTAGCCCAAAATCACCAATCCAAGTCAAAGAGGATCTTGGGGCTTTTCATTTTGCTCCTATCAAACTGATTGTTTTCACCAGCTCAACCTTAGCATAAATGATCTGCAGACCAGTAGGATTTCATATAGTCATAGTTACACGTTGGTTTTCTTACCTGCCATGTCTTGATCCTGACACCATTAGTCGTGTTGTGCATCACAGCGTCACGCACAGTGATGTTCGAGACACAGGCTTTGGTATTATCCTTTCCTAATCCTCCAATGCTGATTCCATGTCCTGGCCCACAGTTCACATTATGAATGTATATATTTGAGCATCCAGTTTGTACAGATACGCAATCATCACCTGCAGAATAAAGTTAGGACAAGTTGTCAGCAGCAGAGGAGAAAATTGTTGCTAACTCTCACCTAGAAATTTCTTGGTTGAGTTGTTTCTCAAGTACATGCTGTAACTTTTATGGAGCGCAGAAGTCGTCGTTGTGGTAGAAGGTAGTAGATAAGAAAAGTTATTAGAGTGGACAGCAGGATGGTTTGATGAGTTTGTGTCTGTGTGAACCAGTTTCTGATGGATGAAAAAACAAAACAAAAGTGCAACTGTTTGCAGTTTGTCATTAATAAGGACAAAATACAGGAAATCTGCTAATAGGTTTTCTTAATTGCCAATGGTTTCTGTCTCTTGAATTGAAATCTGAACCCAATAACTTGTATTATGTCTGGCCCAAATAGTAATCAACACAACAGCACCAAATAAATTTTCTTTCTTTAATCTCAAGTTCTCAACATAAAATGTTTCTTCGGAAAAAGAAGTTTGAGTTTTGTGCTTATAGCTTAGTTATAATTTAGTAACTCTTTTCCCATCTTTCATTTATTATATTAACTTGTTTTGTTTCAATTTTGTTACTTTAGGTTGTGAATCAGGTGATTATGGATTCTTCTAATGCATCCAATTCATGCACTACACCCTCTACATGTGGCTCATTGTTACCTTCATCTTCTACACAAACCAAATCTCCACCAACGAAAGACACACCATCCAAAGATATAGCATGGCAATGGGGTGAACGCAGAAATCCAGATCATCCAACATGGATTACTTGTTTATTATATTCGAAAGAAATCCGTGGTGGTGGAATCACTAGGCTTAAGGATCATATCTTACAGAAGTCAGGGAATGTTAAACCATGTGGTAGTGCGACAACTGATATTATGAACAAACTTAATCAGGATACTTCTCTAAAGAGGACCAGAAAAGAAATTCGGGCTACTGTTGATTTATTGTATGAGCATACAAACTCAGGTGAAGGGTCTGATGCTTCAACTGATGTTGAGGTGCAAGAAAAAGAAGCCAGTGGTAGTCGACTAGTTGTACAAACTAAGAAGAAACAACGAATAGGCCAAAGTAATAGTAGAGGACCAATGGATTCATTCATGAAGACAGATCACGCGAGAACTCAACAGGCCACTCTTGAAAGAAACAGTGTAGCGAAAGAGAAGTTACTAAAAGCTGCATGGAAAAGCATTTCAGCTTGGATGACTGAGAATTCAATTTCTTTTAATACCGTTCGAAGCCCAAGTTTCCAAGAAATGATCTATGCAATTGGCGAATACGGGAAAGGTATGCAGTTGGCTTAACTTAACTTGTATATAACTTAACTTACTCTGTAATAGTTGTTAACTTGTATGTTTTTTTTTTGATGTTAGCTATGCCTTCACCATCTTACCGTCAGATTCGTACAAATCTTTTCAAAGAACAATTAGATGATATGAAGACGTTTGTTGATACATTTAGGGTACATTGGAAGAGGTTTGGATGTTCTATTATGTCTGATGGTTGGATGGATGGGAAAAAGCGACATCTTATTAATTTTTTGGTGAATTGTCCGAAAGGGTCAGTTTTTTTAAAGTCTGTAGATGCGTCAAACAGAACCAATGATGCTGATTACATACGTGGGCTTGTAACAGAGGTAATTAATGATGTTGGTAAAGATAATGTTGTTCAGTTCATTACTAATAATGGTTCCAACTTTAAGAAGGCAGGAAAAGACTTAATGATTGATTTCCCAAATATGAATTGTACTCCTTGTGCTGCTCATTGCGTTCAGTTGATGTTAGAAGATCTTGGTTCCAAGCTTCCAAGAATCAAGAAATCCGTGGTATTAGGTAAGAGACTCGTTACCTATATTTATTCTCACTTTCAAGTATTGGCTTTTATGAGGGAGATGACAAATGGAGACTTACATAGGTCCACAAAGACTAGATTTGCAACTCAGTACTACACACTAGAAAGTCTCCATAAGTATAAAACCCCTTTGCAAATGATGTTTGTGGCTGATAGGTGGGCGAAAAGTAGGGCTGCAAAAGAAAATTTAGGAATTAATGTACTTAAAATTGTTACAAGTAGTACATTTTGGGCAGATGTTGAGTATTCTTGTACTGTGCTAAAGCCTTTAGTTAAGGTTGTAAGGTTAGTGGATATTGAGCTCAAACCTACAATGCCTTATTTGATTGATGCAATGAGAATAGCATGGGATCAAATGGAGAAAAATTTCAGTAAAGAAACAGATACTTGGGCTATAATTCAGGATGTCTTTGATAACCGATTGAAGAAAAACTTTAATCATGATCTACATTGTGCGGCTTATTATTTGAATCCTTCAATATTCTACAAGATCGATGCTCGTGAGATGGATAATGATCCAAAGTATAAAGAAATCAAAAGGGGTCTTCATAAAGCAATGGAAAGGCTAATAACCGATGAAGATGAACTAGATAAAGCTATGTCTGAATTGAGACTATACAGTGATGCTGTTGGGATCTTGGGAAGTCAGTCTTGCATAAGAAGAAGAGATAAAGATCAACCTCGTAAGTTTTTTATATTCTGTTATTTTAAAATATGATTATGTTTGTGTTATATAACTTTGTGTATGTATTTATGAAGATGATTGGTGGATTACCTATGGAGGAATGGATGTCCCATGCCTACAAAAATTTGCAATCAAGGTATTGAGTCTAACTTGTTCTTCCTCCCCATGTGAGCGAAACTGGAGCACATTTCAGAATGTAAGTATTCTTATCTTTGATTTCATCTGTTTTAGTCCCCTTTGCCTGTCATTCTGAAATGCACATATTTATTCTATCATTTGCTTACTATCTATTCTGTCATATGTTTTCGTATTTCAGTTGCATTCAAAGAAACGTAATTGTTTAACACAACAGAAATTGAATGATAGTGTCTTTATCCAATATAACAAGAAATTGCAGCGTCGATACAAAGAAATCCAACAATATAACGATGATGGGAAAGCTCGTGATCCTATTTTTCTAGATGAACAGGATGAAAATGATGAATGGTTGGATCCACAAAATTTGGATGACTTGAATGTGGAAGGTGATAATGTAACTTTGGATGATTTGCAGGAGAATATTGGTGAAGTAAGTGGGTCAGTTCGTAGTTCTCGAAGTAAGTCTATTTATCCAACTGACACTGACATTGATGCATATGATACTGATCAATTGATGTTGGACACGGAAAGAGGACTACTTGGTGATGATTGTGATGATATCTATAATGAATCTAATGATTTTGATTAAAATTGTAATATGGTTGTTTTTATTAGTACTTTAGACGGTGAAATTTGAAGTTGTTGTTTATCTTGTGTTTGTTGATTATACTTTGAAGTTTGAACTATATATGATACTTATAACGTTTTGGAATTCATTTATAGTTATAAAATGTGAGCTAGTATTTTTTTTTATAAAATTTTGAGTATAAAATATAAACCGATATTTCGCCGGTATATAAACCGAAATTTCCCCGGTATACCGGCGTACCAGTATATCGCTCTCGACCGGTACAAATCGAAATCCGGTATGGTACAGCTTTGCCTAGAAGCAACCAAGTTTCGTTTTTATAGGCAATAACAACAGAAACCCTTGTTGTTTTCTTCTGTCTCTCAAGTCTTCACTATAAGTTTGTTTGGTGTATTCTGTTCATTTTAAGCCAGTGATCAGTCTTATTCAGTGGTAGAAGTAATCCATTTCAATCTTTTCTCATCATCTTCATTAGTTATACATATATCAGTTTACAAAATTCATCTAAGAAAAAATTTCATTAAGAATGTCTGCAGACTAATCTTCTCGGTGTTTGCTTATCTGCGGTTACACTGAATGTGGAAAAGGATATCTACCAGAAGAATCAAGAATGTAAGCAGAGCATATATATAGTGGATGCATGCGTAAGGGACTGATGATGATTTTGTGCAAGATTCTTGATGGAATATGTTTCTTTGTTAAAATACGCTGGGCTTTGCAAGATGATAGATTTTCTGCTATTTTTAATGCGTTGAGCTCTGTTGCAAATACTGTTGTATCTGTTTTTGTTGCTAGGTTTTTAGAGATGAGGAGGAGGGTTAGAAGGGGATGAATAACGAGAATAATAAACGGTGCATACACCAGCATGGTGCTAGAAATTTCTTTTGGGAACGAAATATGCGGCTATCATGCTATATTAATTCACACACCAGCATGGGTCTATTGACTCTATTCTGTTCTCCTCCTAGATCGATTCAGGAGAGAAATTCTTGTGGGATGATATTCTAGCAGGTTGTACTGTAGGAAATTTTGATTTTAAACTTAAATACAGAGTGCAACGGTTTCATTGCTGCGTACGTACGAGATACATGTGGACTTATAACTGCCCGGGTATTTCTGATTCAAAAACTTTTTGATTGTAAACACTATTCTTTATCTTCAAGATTTGTTCTTGTTTGTAGAAGAACCCCGCAAAGGAATGCCCATCTTTTTATCTTAGGGATGTAACCAGAGGGGTTGGGAAACAATTTAGGCCCGGGCTAGAGGTTTTGATCAAGCCCAACCGCTATGAATTTTTTTTGAACGATTCTTTAGGGACCCATCCCTTTTTAAGGGGACCATGATCTACTTAGGCCATCTATTGTGATAAGCTAAGGGATGTCTTAGTTATAGTATATGATCTAGTAACCCCTTACTTATAAACTTAATTTAAAACTAATAACCTAAACTATTTCGGCTATTTCGGGGAAAAAAATTCTAGCAGAACTTTTTAATTTCCTAACCGAATCTTTTAGTTAATTTCCGAGTCGAACATTCTGTAGATGTATGTTTTGGTTCTATCTTAGGTTCGACTAGGAACATGGTGGATTCGACATTTTCCGAACATAACTTTGTTAAGCACTAAATGGAAATTTGGCTAGTTGTTCTTGAGTTTTGCAAGCCGAACCTAGTCCACACACCATAAAAAGAGGATGTTCGGCTATTTGTATTTCTGTTTTTCTAGCTGGACCTAGTCCAAAACTCCATTAAAGAGGATGTTCGGTTACTTGTATTTCTGTTTTCTTAGCCAAACCTATAACTGCTTTGCCGATTTCATATTCACAAATCACTCATTACCGGATCTGTTTGAAGATCGACGATTGGCATTCCTCTAAATTGTCTTTCAAATCACTCATTTGATTATAAGAATCTCAAAACCTAATTTTTGAAAAAGTTTTTCTAAAACCCTCCTTCTCCTTCTTCTCTTTTAAATGATCTTTAATCTTAATTCTCTTACGCTAATACTAATTCAAATATATCAAATCCTACTAACATAATCTATTTACCTTAACTAATTTAATTTTTAACAACTAATTGAAAAAGGGCATTTTGGCATTGACTAAAATATATGGATAAGGGGATTTTACATTTACTTTATCTAGACCATAACTGAGACCATAAAAACGAGGGGATTAAAAAACTGTCCTTCAATTTCAATTTTTTCACAAATATAGATTGAAGTCTCCGTCCCTTAAAATTTGACACTTAATGGAAAATAAGATTATGTTTTTTAACCCAATAACTATATTACTATATTATAGTGACATCGGTAATAAAATTACAGTTTGAAATTACCATTTTAATTAATTAGTATAATTAAATATAATTCTAAGAAATACGATAATCATGTTTATATGCGTTGCTTAGGTCTCCTAGAAAGCTATCCGACCATATAAAATTACAAATAGTTATTCTCTTCACTAGTACAAATTTGGGCTTATGTGACAGTTAAAAACTGCCACCAAAACATTTATGTGACAGTTTTGAAAAATAATTACACTGTCATTAAAGCCTTTGTTACGAAAGGGTCTATAAAAAACTGTTACATAATCATGACTATAAGTATCCGTTTTTTCATAAACCTGTCATTGTTGACAACATACAATAATATTTTCTAAATAAAACTGTCATTGGTAACTTAATTTTTTTTACTAAGCTGACAGTTTCTCCATAACCTTGTCATTGTTACCACTTACGGTAACATTTTCTTAAGAAAATTGTCATTAAAAACTTAACTTCTTAGACTAAGATGACAGTTTCTTCATAAACCT
>JAJJMC010005091.1:4057900-4068379 GCA_023531435.1 Papaver californicum
TAAAAACTTAACTTCTTAGACTAAGATGACAGTTTCTTCATAAACCTGTCATTATTGACAAATTACTGTAACATATTTTAAAGAAAACTGTCATCAGTAACACAATTTCTTGTACTAAAGTACCAGTTTCTTTATAAACCTATCATTGTTGGCAAATATAAGTTACATTTTCTAAATACAACTGTCATAGAACAGTCAACTTTGTAGAAAACTGTTATCATTAGTCCTATTATGTGACGGCTAATTTGTAGCCAGCTAATTCATGATACAGTTGGCGGTGACATTCTCAGTCAGATATTAATATCGAGATAATTATGGAAATATAATTTAGCTTTTATTAAAATTGTAATTAGATTACTCAATAAACTGTTTAACAGATAGGTAGTTCGGAACTAGTAAGTTCAAACAAAATAAGTTAACTACAAGTGAATGTACTACATAATTCAAAAGACTTGATATGAAAGTAATCTTAGTACTAACTAAAAGAAATTAACAGTGAAGTTGGAAACCACGTTCATTTTCCGAAGTGTTGATCGAAATATACTCCTGCCAATTCATGTCCCCAATCTACTCTTGCCAATTCATGTCACCAATAACGGCAGCACGTGATTTACCCATTCTCTTCGTACTTCCATGATCTCTCCTTCATTGTACTCGGACTTCCTCTGTAAAAAGAATACAAAATAAGTATCATTAATTAATTCCATTCACACACTCCCCAAAAACAACACCCACCAAACCAAGCACTCAGAAGCACCACCCATTCACCAACAACAAACCACTTGCACCAACTCTGTAACCCACCACCAGCACTACTCACTCACCACAAGAAACTAATAGGTATCGAAGTCCAGTAGGGGGCAATTTTCACAATAAATCAACCACATCAATATTGCATTTGAGGTATAACAAACATATCAAGTTCTGGCAAAAGGTATTTTCATTTTTTCATTTGCAAAAAACCCATGTAAAGCCTTCAACAAACACACCAAAGTTCTAAAATCAACAACTAATTAAGAAGATGAAAATCAGAAAGAAAACAAGAAAACTCCTGTGCAGAAAGTCCAATCCCACCAGGGTGCTGATCATATAACAGAATTATTTCTGGAAAATAACGAGTATCGTGAGGATTTGCACACTCTGTACCCATGTCAGAGGAGTTGCGCTGTATGAACCTACATGCAGTTTCATTATAGAATAAGTACACTCACGAGTAACAAGATGCAACAATGTGATCAGAATTGGGGAAAGGCATATTGAAATGTACTAACAATTAGGAAGTCAAATATGAATCAAGTCCACCCTAAAAAAGAAAAAGAAAAACTGAACATCAGTGCGCAGCAGCCATGACCGAAATAACTCCATGGAACATTTTGCACCAAAAAATATTTTCAGTGTTATTGTCTATTGATATAAAACCCACTAGTTCTGCAAAGATAGATTTGATGAAGGACATGTAAAGTTCTACTTTTGTCAACTTACAGAGGAACCACATTGAGAACAACATGCGAAGTAGCATGCCAGCCTACACGAAATGAGTAACTCTGAGTTTCCACTTCTTTCTTGATTGATTGTGGAACCCGAATCCAAACTGCCTGTTATTTAAGGTAAAGGAGGACCGCAACAATAAAATCATGCTTGAAGACAAACTTTCCCTATGGACAATATGATTTTGGAACAAAAACCTGATTTCTAACCTGTGATTCATATGAATATTGAGGAAGTGTAAGATCAACTTAGTCGATGTTTCGCCGCTTCCTCGCTGAATACGAAAGAAGCCAAACCAACTGGTAGTTACTTTGCAAGTATGAGCTTGAGAAGTGGTTCTTGAATGCTGGGTCTCAGGAACTTTTACAGGATAGGCCTAAGCATCAAAATAAATATGGCAATTATAGTTTCATTTCAGCGCCTTTATCATAATCTGCTGTCATTTGATGGCATTCTATGCTAAAGACTTTTTGTGCAATATTGGCCCTATACTAAAGATTTTTTATGGTATAGACTTTATTATAATCTACTGTCATTTGATGGCATTCTAAGCTAAAGACTTTTTGATGGCATTATATACTGTTAAATTATACCATTTTGTAAGACTTCTACTAGGCAAGAATGGACATGAGTGTTCATGAAAAAATAAAACTGAACAAATTAAAGCAGATGCAAGTCTACAGAGTACATACTTGAATTAATCGAACAAGTACTAAACATAACAGATCCCCACCAACCACATGAATGTCTGTGCAATCACGTGTCTTTGTGTAATACTTTAAACCAGCTCGTTGACAATATAGCTCGTGCCGAATTCAATAAGATTTTTCTTCGCTACAGGTCATATACCTCATGGCCAATATAGCTCCATATTTTGGTTGATGAATCATGCATCGGATGATAACTTAGATATCCTTTATTGGTTAGAGCCAATATTGCATTATGTAAGACGGGACCGAAATATTTGTCATCATATAACATATTTAGTGGGTGTTCCACAGCCGCACACATAAGATGTTGCTCAAGCACTTACAAAGATGACATAAGCTATATAAAGGGCAACTCTGACCAAGCAATATGGACAATAACATAAAACAAGTGTAAACGAGCAACAGTAATTTGAAAAGAAATACGAAAGAAACCAATATAAGACATCAAATGCTTTAAGTACCTGCTTGTTTTGGGAATCAACGTGACAACACTCAATTGGTCTCCTGAAAAGCTTTTGTGGAGATTTCATGAAGTACTGGTCTAGAGGCCCTTCAGATGCAACATATACTGCAAGTGACGGTCTTTCTCTTCTCCCAGATCTTCCAGCTTGTTGCCACAAACTAAATATCAAATAAAAAACCAAATATCAAGACTCAAGAGGATAAAAAGAGGATCTTATATAGAAGCCTCACAAACAGCTTAACCATTAACTGTCCATAGTTCAACCTTAGCAAGAAAATATATGGTTAATATTAATGAGCACCTGGAGACACTACCCGGAAAGCCGAGATGCAGTGTTGCATCAATGTGTCCAACATCGATACCCAATTCCAGTGCATTTGTAGCGGCAACCCCACGGAGCTTCCCCGTAAAGGATTCACTCTCTATTCTCCTCCTATCCTGTTTTCATGTTTGGATTCACATATATCATTTCGACTTATTCTAGGTACAGCGACAGATATTTGGAAAGAGGATAACAAAAGCTTCAGTTTGCAACTCACAATCTAATGGTACATTCATTTATTTCCTAACATTTTTTTTCTAACAATTGAATATCATTGCACGACACCTGGCAAAGCAATTCCAGTTCATGTGACATCGACAATAATAACACAATAGCTAAAAGGAATGATAACTACAAAACAACATTCAGTAATTCCAACAATTGACAAGAATTAAGGAGTATTTATTTAACTATAGCCACACATAGATGAAGGATATTTTCATCTTTCGGAAAGTGAGAAGCATTCACACCCACATGGTCATACAAGACTAGCATGACACCATACATAAATAAGATGCAATTTTCGATATAATAAAATAGGCAGTCATATGATAGTATTTATGTCTTATGCAAGTTAATATTCCTAATTTCCAACTGAACACAAGATATAGAATGTAACAGCTTCTGAAACTTTATGAAGTATTGACAATCACTGCAAACGTTACTAGAGAAGTAATGAACGTACATAAGCATAAGTTAATAAACTGGAAACAGCTGTACAAGGTGTTGCTACACCTATACTGGACATGCATGCATATCTCATAGAAAATAATTCACCCTTCCCTGTTAATCATATATATTATTGAATACAAAGGGAAAGGGTACAAAAAGAACGACATAACATACTCGAGCATCTTTGAAAGGAGGTCATATGCAGGACTTTTCTGAGGCAGATGAACAACACTATAAAGACCAGGATTTTCACTGCTACAAGCATGCATGAAACAAACAGGTAATTAATTAAATAGTCTTACAAATTTAACCATGTAAAAACATCAGAAGTAGCAGAACATCTATGACTTGCTAAATAAGAAAACATTAGGGGTAAAAATATCATGTAAGAAATAACACTTACTATTTAAGGCCCTGGATGTGTTGTTGATCTGAATGCCAATGTGGAAGATTCACAAGTGTTGGCCACTTTTCTGGTGTCGGATGGCCTAAGATAGAGATAGATCATGAGATACAATTTTCCAATTAATGCATTAAATGGAAAATAGTCAGGCAAGAGTAGTACCCAAGACTTTAAATATCTTTTCAAGCTGATTGAGCTGCATTAAGGCACATAAACTTTAGAATACAAGCATGATATAGGTTATTAATAACAAAAGATAAAATATTTTATATTCGGACATGGAACTGGAAAGGTGAATGATGGTACACACTTGTGTTATTAGATTTGTACCAAAACAAAATTAGCACCTGAAATGGGTTTTGTGTAGCCTTGACTTCCACTCCTTGAAATAGAGGTTTTAACGTCAGAAGCTCAGCAAAAATGCATCCAACAGCCCACATATCTAACCACAAGATTACAAATACATTATAAATTGTTAAACAAGTTTCCCAAATGAATTTATCCAGGACTATATAGTGTAGCATTTAAAATCAAATACCAACGGCGCTTGTATAGTGTTTGGCTCCAAGAAGCAGCTCAGGTGCACGATACCAAATTGTTACTACAACCTGGTGTAATAATTAACAAAATACAATATATCATGTAACTAATTAGGACTGAAACTCTATCAGTGAGGATGTGAACAGAACTTAAAAATCAAGACTAAGAGGCAAAACAACTCACTAGACCCTATGGTCGAAATTAGTAAATTTGCTCAGGATTTTAGGGATGCAACAGCTTATATAGCTCACATCAAAGACTTCCTTGGAAGTCTTGGGTGGGAATCACAAACTACAAGTAAGAATCAAGAGAATTTTTCTCCAGTTTATTTCATGAAACATCAATCATCCATGTATTTCACAATACTGTTAAAGAACGCGGAACTTCATATCCCATATGGAAAATCTTTATTTGAAGTTATTCATAGCTAAAGTCATATTCATTTAGGAAAATCTCTAAATTACTTTGTACTGAAATAAAAAAAACCTTGTCATCAAGCATGTGCATTAACCCACAGTCCCAATCTGACAACCAATTATGGAATTAAGAAGGTAACCATATAAAGCTAAAAAATGAAAAGCAAGCGAGAAGATACCAACTGTACAAGATAGCAGGAAGCCTAAAACTGAAAAAATTAGGCGTAACCAGAATAGAGATAAAGAATCCTACCCCATTCTCAGATAGAAACTTCAACGGAGCTTGGTATATTCTAGCTAGTCCAAAGTCAGCAATTTTTACAACACCTAGATCATCCCCATCACCCATAACCTGTTCCACAAGATTTCTTTAATTAACCACTCGTAGCAAAGATGCAAAGAAAAGGAATAATCAAATTGGTAACCTATTATACATGAGGGAAGGCACAAAGTTATAGAATACATACCAGTATGTTGGAAGGATTTAAATCTTGGTGTATAATCCAATTACTATGATAAGAAAGAGAATGAAAAAAATAAAAACATAAGATGCGATATGAGTCAAGCATCCAAGTTTACAACCACAGAATAGAAAATGAATCATGGTAGTAGAGTGAATAACTAATAAATAATAACCGAAAGAGATTATTAAATTGAACACTACCTGTGAAGGTAGTTCAGCCCATTGAGAAGCTGCCAGAGAAGTGACTTAACCGTGTACTGATTAATAGATTGGCTAACTTTCTCTTTGTGGTGTCTTATAATTTCTTGTAGTAACAATCAACAGACAAGTAAACAATTGAGAAAAAAATAATTAGTATGATCACCATATAAGCTCTAACTATAATCAGGTGATATAAAAATGTAAAGTTCTTAAATTAGCATATCAAAAACATGCAGCTGAATATATATTTACTAAAAAGTATCGAGCTTTTTATGTGCGTATTCATGTAGTAAACTAATAGCATGTCTTGCCAAGAGACGAGATAATAGCATGCATTAGCACAAGTCTTGCACTCTATTTCCGTCAAGTTAACTCAACAATTAAGAATTTAATGTATGCATGTCAAATTCACATATAACTATATATTTGAACTATATTGCGCTTTTCCTAATGAATGATAAGGTGACACAAAAAGAAAACCCTAGTAAAACCAAGTTAAGGCAATTGAGCAACTGATATTGATACTGAAACAAAAATTATTCACACAACCAACAAATGTACTCACATATAGTTCATGCTCATCGTAATCAAAAGCGAGATAAAGTGACATATCAGCAGGATTAATATGTACATTGACAAGCTTAACCACATTTTCATGGGTAATTTCTCTGAGTAACCGCCCAAATAAAATAAAATAAAAATTAGCGACAAATGATGATAAATCAAGTTAGGGTTTAGATTGTGAGATATAGAAATTCAAACCATGATTTCACGGATTGCAGTTGGGGAAATTCCATCTCCATCTTTAGATTGTTTGAATTTCTTGATAGCAATAGATTTGCCTCTATTAGGGTGATTTAAAGTCCTTGCTAAGAAGACAAGTCCATATGGAAGCCCCTGTGGTCCATTTGTATTTCTTGATAGAAATAGATTTGCCCCAATTAATTTTCTACCTTGACCTTCTGGTGATCACCACTTTTTCTGGAGACTTAGTTGCACTCGTCCTGCTCCCAGTTTTTGAAACCTGTAATTAGACAACTTTGAAACCTAATAAAACAGTGGTGCAACTCGAACGAGAAAACCTTGTTTATAAAAGGAACCTACAGTCTTCATATATGAGGTAGGATTCCACAACATGAAAAGCTTTGGACCACAGGGGCTTCCATCATTCTGAATTAGTTTCACAACAACCTTATAAGTTCTTCTTTCAAACAGGTAGAAATCCAATTCAAACTTTGAATCTGATTTCAACCCAACATTTCCAATCATATCAGAACTCTAATTCTTACACTTCTCTCTCGTACTGATGCCATTACAAAAATCAGAAAGAATATATTAGGTTAACATTGAAAAATTTGAATCAAAAAAATTAGGGAAAGAAAACATGAAGATAAAAACAACAAAATTAAGGGTTTTAATACGAACGAAAAAAAGGGATGATAACCTTAGTATAACCCCTGTTGATTAGTTCATCTAATTTGGTGAGAAGTTTGATAATCTTATCATCCCTTTTTAGGTTCTAAATTAACCTTGAATCTTATTTCCAGAACATTAGAACTGGTGATGTAGATGAAGAAGAAAAAATTGGGGAAATATAAAGTTCGAGATTGAGAAGGTAACTACAAATATATAAGGATTGAAACAAACCCAAATTTTGGTAAGAGAAAAAATCAAGAGAAGAGAGAGATGGGATTTGCCTGATTTTTTTGATTGAGAAATCTTGAGATGGCATTTGCCTGATTTTTTTGGGTGAGAAAATTTCTTATAAGTTAAATGAGATGAGAGGCGAGAAAACCCACTAACAGACCTCCCATAGTACAACTAGCCCACTCTTCGGAAAAAATAACTAAGAACTAAAACTAACAAAATCGTATGTTTGAGAATGTTTTATGATGAATAGCAGCTGTTTTGGGTCAGAAATGTCACTATAAATAAAAGTGACGGTATTTAAAAGAAACAATCATCTATAGATATACATTTCTATAACATTTCTTATATAAAACAGTTGGAATAGCTTAATAATAATAACAGTTTATAACTGTTATTATACATCAATGTACACTAACATTTTTCTACAAAAACTGTCATGGTATAATTATTAAGTAACAGTTAATAAACTGTCACGATTTTATACCATTATTAATGTGAGTTTTGATGAGAAACTGTCACTTATATCTCGTAGCTTATTCTTTTGTGACAATTAATTCGTGAACTGTCATGATTAAGGATTTTGAACTGTCACGTAAGCCCAAATTTGTACTAGTGTTGTTCGAAAGACATGTAATAGTTAAGGTTCTACATTGTTACACGTAAAAGTATAAATGAAACTTTTTAAAAAAATTACTGTCTTTTCTTTTTATAAAATAAAATATATTAAAAAATCAAGAAATAACATTGTTTTGATCCAAGGCTAGTAAGTCACAGACATAAGCCGAGAAATTATTGCTACACTCAAAATAAGATTTATCCTCCCTAGCATATCTTGATACGGCATCTTCAACATGATTATTATCCCTACTAGTAAATGAGAAAAAACATATCTCAAAAGATAAAACAAGATGTTTGATTTATTTTATGATGTTTTTATTCTCCCGTTGAATAGTGGGCACTTCATCATTTATTGAATCGATTATTACTTTAGCATCAGCCTCTATATGAAATCTTTTTTGTTGTAGAGCTTTGGCTCAGCGTAGAGCTTCTCTTACTGCTTGACACCCTGCCTCCTCCGGACTGGCAATCTCTATTTTGAAACATCCCTTGATTCCTTTGCAGTAGCCTATGTCACCTTGCAAAATAATACCAGTACCCATAATGTTAGTGTCATAATCATAGGATGCGTTAACATTAAACTTGAAAAATTCTATATCAGGTGGTATCCAGTTAGACATAGTAAACGGAGCAACAATAAAAATACCAGTTTTCTAGGAAATGTTGTACAAATTCATTAAAAACTTATATTTTATTATTAAAAATTTACTTATCCAAGAATAACTTAGCCTTATTTTGAAAAATGGCACAAAGGATCATCGGTAATACTGAGTACATGGTCTATTCAGTTTTTAGAAGTAACTATTTCTGTAATACTTCTATGCGGGAATGTGAAACTATGAGAAGATGTTTTCACGGTTCGAAAAGTATTATGCAGAGTAAAGGTCTTTAAGGGAATTTTAGATGGTCTATAGGGAAAAGTGATCAAATAGTTTTATGGAGAGATAGATGGGTGACTGGTTGTAGATGATGAGTTTTTAACAATGGTCATAATTGTAAAATCCCCCTTATGTATAAATTCCACAGCTGAATTTCTTAAACTTGCTTCGAATGCGCATCAATATTACAATAACATCTATCAAATCTGGGAATAGCTAATGCTTAATCCCAAAAATACACTATATCTTAACACTTTGTTCGCAACGAATACTTCTAAAATTGCTCCCCTGAGCTTAAATATGCTACTTTAAAGCTCTGGTCAAAGATAAGCCACGAACTATACGCCACTCCCTTTGGACGCGCCACAAACAAAAATCAATGCCTTTAAAGACGCATTGTGCCTCTAAGATAGGCTAAACCTAGACTTTTCTCCCATTAGCGTCAGGCTAGCACTATCCACTTGGCATAGCCCCACGTTGGCACTAATTTCTTACCTTAGCTCAGCGTTAACTCCCCTTAGCTATCGCATCTCAACCAAGCAGCGCCATGGCTAATACGTCCCTGGCCTAGTGCGTCCATAGTCTAGCGCGCCCATGCCTATTTCCTCCTTGGCTAGCGCGTCTTTGGCTAGCGCGTCCATGGAGTGAAGCGTCCTCAAGATAACGTCCCAGTATATAAGCGTCCCTAGCCTTGTGTGTCCCAAGCCTTATACGTCCCTAGCACATCCCAATCCTTGTGCGTCCCTAGACCTAGCTCATCTCGGCTAGCGTCCCAGCGCAAGTGCCCTAGCAAGAGCGTCCCATCGCAGCGTCCATGGAAAACACGTCCATGGAAAGCACGTCTCGAGCAAGCTTCCATGGCAAGCACGTCTCAGGCAAGCGTCCATGGCAATCACGTCTCGATCAAGCATCCTTGGCGCTAGTACTTTCTTGGCGTTAGTACTTCATTAACTTTGGCGCGAGTACTTCCTTGACTTTGGCGTAAGTGCTAGCCTTGCTAGCTACTTCCCTCATAAATGCGCAATTCTTTTCAATACTGGCCTAACGCCAACACCAATCTCATATGATTAATAGGCCTTCTTGCTTAAGAAGCTTCCTATAATATTGGATTCACATGTCTTCCGGGTTTATACTAAGTCAGTTCTGAGATAATACTTAGCCATTAAATATGCCATGTTACTCTTAAGCTAGTACATGACCACTGAACTTACCAGACTCGACACTAATCGGTCTGATTATCAATCTAGTGAGTTTCGCAACTTGACTCACCTGCTTAGCAAGTCATCGACTTGACTTGACCTAATCAAAAATGATAGTCCACGACTCCAGTATTTCCACGAGATATCAAGTACAACACATGGAGGGATTCTCATTGGGGTATTATTCTGGCGGTCTACGACAATCGTGCGTTGTGGCAACACATCCACGAATAAGAAGGTAACAAGTAGTGGGACAATTATAAGACAATTGAGAGAATAAAGAGTAGTGGTCATACATGTCTTCCTTGTTTTTCGGACATGAGTCCACTACAATCTCCACAATCGTTACTTCTCCACTTCTTCTGTAAGTTACACCACTTACGAGAAATCAGTTGTCTCCTTTGAACTATTGATAGACACATTTTAGTGTCTAATTTGCACCTTAGTTTCTATTAA
>JAJJMC010005091.1:4068389-4094410 GCA_023531435.1 Papaver californicum
AGTTCGAGAATCGAACCTCTTTTTACCACTATATAAAATCACATCAACTATAAATAGATGGTTCTCATCTATTCGAAACAAGAAGACAACAAGAAAGAATAAACTAAGATATACAGAATTAGCGACTCATCTTAGAGATAATCATTTCTTCTTCACACACTACAATTACTTATCACACTGATATTTCTTAACCTTCTTTGCTTCCCTTCTCTAAGACCTGACCAATCTTTTCATCTTTGTGATCGAAGCAGGACGTAAACTATCATTTCTTGGATTAGGCTCGTCTTGTTCGAGCTTAATCTTTAGAACCTACTTGAAAGTATTCTTTTGCAGTACATTTATTTTCATCCTAAAACATTGTTTTTCCTATAATATTCATTGTGTCGTATATTTTAATACTAATCTTTGCTTGTAGAGTTGGAAGTTAAGGAAATTTAAGAGCATCTAATTAAACACACATATAATTAGTACAAAATCCTGAATAATCTCCCTGATCACTAATTAGTTATTTTAATCTTATTCAAAAAACACACACACACATTATATTTATTTTTGAAGCATAAAACACACACAAATGATCGTTACAAAAACCTTGGATTGTATTTTAGTTTTTGGTGGTCTCCACAATATCACACTATGCTAATTCCTTCATTCCACGTAGAGATTTCTTATTGGTCACTTCTATTTATTTCTCTAACTTAAAAAATTAGACAGTAGTCCGTCGTCCCATTTCACTTTTTTTTCCTCTCCCTTATCCCTTCTCATGCCCAAAAACCCATTTTCTCCTAAAACCTTCTTTATTTGTTTTCCTTCTTCTTTTGTCTAATTGATAATATCTAATCCAAGAGGAGTTTATAGTATGAGAGGTGGTGAAACTAGAGATCCTGGTGGTGGAGGTGGTGGTGTTTGGGGTATAGGAAGAAAAAGAGAAAAACCAACAACTATAATATATTTTTCTTCTGATGTCCTACCGTATTCATCTAAAAGATTTGGTTCTTATTTTTCTTTGAAAAACATACCCCATAACAAATTGCATTATATCCATAATCGTCCGAGAGATAATATTTCAACTTAACCGATTTTATGCTTTTGAAATACATAAGGAAATTCGGATAGATTTAAGCGAAATAAAATCCTATCCGAGTTTGTAAGATTCTACATATGAAGAACAAATCAGGTAATACAAATTTAGCAAATTGAGTGATGTGTTTAGAAATAGTGGTAAAAGATTTGATACTCAGACTTGTAAAGATTTGATTTTTAAACCTAATTCTTAATACTAAATTTAAAGAAGATTAAAATAAAATTGATTTCAAATTATGGAAATAACTGAGACTAAGGATTCCACCATTAGCCAATTTTTCAAGTGATTTAACATTAACAATTATTTTGCAACTCACACATTCACTTGATTCTAAATACTGCCAAAGTTAGATTTTCAAAATAATAGTTGTAAATCAAAAGTATGAGACATCAATAGCTCTAAATTAAGCGTGACCCATCAAAAGAAAACACAACTAATTGATAAAAACCATTTTTTTCAAATTTAATTCAAAACAAATAATCATAAAAGAATTACAAAAAATTAATAAAATAAAAATATACCACTTTATTATTGGAAAAATGGCTTCCTCTGTCGCCTTAGCAATGAGGTCTAGCTCCTCATGTCGAACACTTTCTTAAAATACATGTTCATAGCTCAAAGTGCTTAAAAGAAGAGAAAAACATAAGTAACAGAAAACAACTACGGTTATAAGTGTAGCTGAGACTGTTTTCTGTGTTGCTGAAGAGAGAAAATATAACAGAGAATAAAGTACGTCTCCTGGACGCAGTAAAATATGAAAGAAAAGGTGACAAAATCAATGACAGTTTTCTGGTGTGGTCTGTACCTCTTGTTCTTCTTCCCAGCGTAACTTTCTTTTTCTGATTTTTTTCTCCCCACTCCAGATGGCTTTTTCTTCGATCTCTTCTCTATTTATAGGCTTCTAACCTAATAAACTATCCTTAATCGATAAGGATTCCATCTAATCCCAAAACAAATCTCCAAACTCGTGTTTATCTCTTCTTTGTTTTTTTTCTTCCAAAAGTTACTGAATTTTGCTTCTCCTTTTTCTTCACGCGTCTTTTGAGTTGTCAAAGCTTCCCAAACTCTCTCAAAAGATAAAATTGAGTCCAACATAAGATATCTTGTCCAACTCTTCACGTAACTCCCAAGTTATAAACAAACTCCGAAACTTTCTCACCATCCTGTTTTATCGAAATCTTTTTTTTTTTTCAATCCAAATCACTTACCAACTCCGTTTAGTCGTAACAAGTTGATACATATCCAAATCCAATAAAAAATTTAAAGAAAACTAGACCAAATTTGATTCAAAAAAATTCACAGGTGAAAAAGAATTTTCCCACCAAAAAGTTTCTTTGAAAATGAAGAAGATAGAGTGCCCCTATCTAAATTTGGGGTGCCTTTAGCAATCTCTCTGGATGCCTTTAATAATTTTTCCGAGTGCCTTTAACAACTTTTTGAGCCGATTTTTCCACACATATTTATTTCTAAAAAATACCTACAAAGACATAAAACCCATAATAAGTAAGAAATCGAGCACTAGTAATATAGAGAATTGAGCACAATTTAGACACAAAAATGTGTCTATCATTGAGCAAGCAGTTGGTGAGCATTTTTATGTAAGGCATCGTCCATATAGCAATTTGGATTATTCATGTCATGTGAGTCTAAAGTGTATTTAGGCTAAAGTCTTGTATGTCTCTCCTAATTAAAAAAACAAGACAAAA
Organism: Papaver californicum; assembly: GCA_023531435.1. NCBI lineage: Eukaryota > Viridiplantae > Streptophyta > Magnoliopsida > Ranunculales > Papaveraceae > Papaver > Papaver californicum. The sequence goes on from JAJJMC010005091.1 coordinate 4,071,180, forward strand.
ACTCATCAACAAATATATTAGGCAAGTCATATTGAAAACAATCTTAAGTTTTTCTTCCCACATTCCTTCTTTTAGAAAAACGTTTTTGACTTAGTAATCAAGAATGTTCAAGTTAGTTTGTTTTATATTACCAAGTTTACATTATATCAACCATTTTTAGGTTTAATTTCTCATTCTTCGAAAGATTAGATTTTTTTTTATATATAAACACAAAATTAGATTATACCTTTGTACTTTCTTCTCTAAAATAAAAGCCTTCGATTTTCTATAAGATAATTTATTATCAAATATTGCTTATAATACTTAAACAAATTTAAATACAAAATTATCATTGTATTTATCAAGTAGGTTAAAGAGATCCTATATACAAAGAAAACATCGGAAGATATTTGAAACATACTTTTACATAAGCAATCTATCGAGAAAAACTTATTATAAAGCCCTTCAAAATAGTGTTGATGGGGAATATACTGAAAATCCAGAAGAAATAATGTCATAGAAAGTTGTAAAATAAAAAAATAAAATTAAGTTAATAACATATCTAACTTTAAAGTTAAAAATATGACATAGAACACCAAGTTAGAGTTATTGCCAATAAAAAATTTAAATTTTATCAGAAAATTTATCAACAATTGTGAGATTTGGTAATTTTTAACCACTAACTTTTTTAAAAAATTTAGTTTTTATCAGAAAATTTATCAACAGTTGTGGGATTTGGTAATTTTTAACCACTAACTTTTTAATCGATTTTTTACGTTAATATAGTGTTATAAATGTTTTTTTATTATTGTTTTTCTACCAGAGAAAACCAAACATATAGGTATGTAACCATCAATTAATGAATGCATAAGGATAAGTCAAGAAAGGCAATATAAACTAGAAAATATCGTAAGAGAAATGAACCTCACGTTGGGTAGTATAATATGATGAATGCAGTAAAGCTTGACATTAGAGTTCACTGAATGTATTAGTTCTAAAATGTTTTTATGTCTATTAGTTTAATTGATGCATTATCTTGATTCCACCAATATGGCCACCCGACCTTTTTGAAGCCAAATCACGTATAAAAATACGTGAAGGCTCGAGAAGATAATTATTTTTTTAGAAGTTATATATTTACACTATTAGGTTGGGAAGAACCAACTTCTATCCCGTATGATTTTCCAAAAAATAGTATGTTTGAATTGTATAATCGTTTTTGGAAATCTCACAATTACTAAATTCAAACCATTAATTAATACAATTTACAATTTTATAATATCTTATTGGCACATTTTGAGACAAAAAAAAGGAAAAAACACTTAAAGCATTTGTTCAATTGAATTTTATATATAATTGTACGAACTTTTATTTTACAAGATGTTCGTCCGAATAAAAATTCCAGGCTCTATCACCGAGTCAAATAATTTATCTCATAACATTAGATATATCTCTAATTATTAAAACATGTAAATAATCCACATGTTCAATTATTTTAGTCTGTTTCAAACGAATATTTCAATATGATTTTTGTATCCCATAATTCTCACATTTATTTCAATTTTAAATCATCTTCCACAGAATCTTGGAAGATGATTTGAAAAAAGTTTACAACAACCCTACTTGGAAACCGTTAGAATTGATATTCTACATTTTTTTCACATTTGGAATAGTTTGATTCCACCATAACGCTTGTTTAAGACTAAGTATGGTAGTTATCCAAGACAAGCTTTCAACTTGGATCACCGTGGCCTTGATTTAACCATACGTTTGTTCTAAGGTTAAGTCTAGTGGTTCTCTAAGTCAAGCTTTCAACTTGGAAAACAGTAGCCTTAATTCATCTAAACAAAAGCATAAAACAATTTTGTGCATTTTTTTTTTGTTTTGGTTTTGCGTTAAACCATTTAGCACAAACAATTTTCATCCTTTGATTATTTGAGTGGTTAGCCACCGTCAGAGATCAAGGGTTTAAATTCTCGGAGCTAATTTATTTCACATTTTTCTCTTGAACCTTTTAGACTTAGCCTCCTCTTCATACTGATATGGACGGTAGATCTTGACTTGAACGTGGACTTTGAAACTCCAATAGACTTACTGGTTGTTTGTTTTTTCCCGACTTAGCTGATTTATCTGGATCTGATTTAATTGAATTAACTTATTACATCTGAATCTTACTCATTATATCTGACTTAAAAATTACTCCATCCGTTTCAGGAAAAGAGTTACTTTTCCTATTTGCACAATTATTAAGGCAAGATGAGAGAGAATAACTTTTATAATTTATTTCCAGATTTACCCTAACAAAAAGTTTAATATTACATATATCTTTATAATAAGAATAATAACATTTCTTAAAATAACAAGGGTAGTTTTGAAAGTTTGTTATGTTGAAAATGAAAGTATCTTTTTTGTGGAATAAAAATTTAAAGAGAAAGTAACTCTTTTCCTGAAACGGAGGGAGTATAAAATAATGAAGTTATATAAATTTAAATTTTTTAGTTCCAGTCAGATATATATCTAGATACAAAATGATACCTGACTTAAATAGATGATATAATTCGAGTCAGACCTCAAATCTGACATCAGAAAAATAAAAAGATAAATGATTTATATCAGATGCCGAGGCAGATTCAGTTTACGAGTCAGATCCAAAAAACCTTTATAAAAGCAACATGTGACATTTGCAGTCGAACGGTTAAGATTGTCGCCCAATGAATTGACTCGGGGATCGACTCGTGACAGATCGTATGGTCAGAAATGATTGACATGTTAGCTCAGTTGTAATGTAGAGCGACAAGACTGGGTGAAAGAAAATCCCAAACACATAGTTCTTTCGATTGGGGACCAAAAAGAAATATCTGCTGTACTGTGATGAGGAAGGCAAAGCTTCATAGAAGAGAAAAAATCATAATCCTTGTTTGTTTCTTCTTTCACATCTAAATCCTTTTTAGTTTTATCTTATAAAAAGGAAACCCTAATCTACTTCCAGTTGATACTAAATTATTTTAAAAACAAAAATAAGACAAATTTCTTAATTGGGAAATTTGTCAGAATTAGAGGTAAGAATTCCGACGAAGATGCAACGGAAATGTGGAAGGTGGTCGGAGATAGAGAAACTGGTAAACTTCCCCCTTATTCATTTATTAACCGTATCAAATCCAATCGCATCTCTTCTTTGGAACTTTCAAACTACAAAGAAATCGTCTCTGCTCATAAAGGAGCTGTCAATTCTCTCCAGGTTCTTATTCTGTCTCTCTGATCAGATTTGTTTGCTTTTTCAGTCATTCAATTTCACCGATTTGGCATTACTTAATGAACTTTTAGGCTTATTTGATTATTACCAATTATTATGGTACTTCAATTAATGTGTCTCTACTCTTGCTGTTTTTGAGAGTTAACTTACCAAGTTTGTGCAATTGAAATGCTACAGTTGGTCCAGCTTGTAAAAAGCTGTGTCATAAGACCTCATAACTTGGTATTCAAGCAGCTTGTAAAAAAAATGTGCAAGCCCTACATGTAATTATTGTGTATATAACTCAGACTAACTATAGAATAATAGAAGTACACAGTACTACAAATATAAATGTAAGCAGTAAACATATTTAAGAGATATTAACTTGTACGGGCACTAAGTTGTGGTTGTGACTGTTTACATAATTGACTGCAAGGCCAGGTTGATTTGATCGAAGGACGGTATCTGTTAGCTGGTGCATCTGATGGTTCAATTGCAGTTTACGATGTTCAAAGTGCCACAAAACACGAAGGAAATGGCATGGTTGCGAAGCATGAGCGCATACTGGTTGTTGACAAGCGCCACGAGCAAGGTCATAAATATGCAGTGTCCTCGGCCACTTGGTACCCAGTTGACACAGGCCTTTTCATCAGTGGTTCTTATGATCAGTCTGTCAATGTATGGGATACCAATACAACACGAGTAAGCATTTTGATCCGCTGATCTTCACCTTATTAGCCTATTGAGATACACTTAGTATTCAACTTTGTATTCTTGTTGTTCCTTCGTAGGTGGTAGTAAATTTTAAATTGCCTGGAAAGGTCTATCGAACAGCTATGTCGCCAGTAGCTGGTTCTCACATGCTAATTGCTACTGGAACTGAAGATGTTCAAGTTCGTCTATGTGACATTGCTTCAGGGGCATTTACACACACATTATCTGGTCATCGTGGTAAGATTATATTTCCTGTAGTAGTGTTTCATTATGTCCTTGATTCATGGTCAACATTCTGTTTTTTTTATTCGGTTTGTTAAATTTATTGTTGTATCCCTATAAGCAGTTAGTAGGATTTATAGGTTAACTTATTATAGCCCTGCATCTAGAGTTCATCTTGGTTTGTAGGTTTTTAATGGTCCATGTATTATGTCTGTGGTGGCAGATGGTGTAATGGCTGTCGAATGGTCTACTTCTAGTGAGTGGGTTTTGGTTACTGGCGGATGTGATGGTGCAATACGTTTTTGGGACATAAGGAGAGCAGGATGTTTTCAAGTTTTAGATCAATCTCGATCTCAACTTGGGAGCCGACCACCTCTCCTTGAACACTTTCCCACAAAAGTAAGCTTCTTGCCTTATATACTTGGCATTTGGATTGGGTCTATAGATTATAAGGTATGCCAATTTGTTGTTCCCTTTGCTCCAACTTCCATAAAAATGCCATCTACTTCTAACAATCCGTGATCAATGCTTTTAATGGAAAGAGACTTACGCTAAACCAAAGAGGGTGAACTCCAGCGGTTGTCAATGATAGGCTTAGTTGTGCGCACTTGGCAATAGACACAAAGCTATTTACGTCAGTGTTTCAAACTTTTAAGTTGAATAGCCACAACTATTCATGAGATGATACGTGGTATGTCTATATGCAAAGAGATACTATATTACAGAAAGTTTTGAAAGATTCACAGAGTTTAGATGCATCTATTTATATAATGTATACAAAGTTGTGACTACTTTACATTTAGCTGCCACATGGCACTAAAGCAGAGAGCTCTTCCAATTTCTCTGCTACAGTATAGTTGTGTAGATAGGTACTGATAGGCGTAGTTTTAAAGAACAAATATTCAGCATCCTCTTCTGCAGTACTGCGAAGCTAGACATAGTGTGTCTTCCTAACATGTTTTACAGCTTAAAGCTTTTCTTTCTTATTGCACAATGAAGAATTAAAAAAAAATGGCTTAAAGCTTTTCTTTCTTAGTGAGTACATTTGCATTTAGTTATTTCATATGGTTATCGAATTTATGTGATCTTTAACCTTTAACCTGTCGTTTACTTGGATCACCTTTGTAATTTTTTGTCTGTTCTGCTTAGGTATCAACATCAAAATCCTTTTCAGCGGGTCAATCTTCTACCATCAAGACGAGGACACCACAAAAGAAAACAGCTAATGGTACTGGTGCAAAGCGGGTGCCATCCCTTTATAGAGTTCCAAGTCAGACCAAGGGTTCAACCGGGAAGAGATTACATCCTGGGTTGTTGTCCAGTCATGATCGTGCTAATGCTCACTATGGTGCTGTTACTGGACTAAAAGTAACTGAAAATGGAATGTATTTGTTGAGCGCAGGTCAATATTTATCTAGTTTAGTTTTTTGAGTATCTTGGAATTCTTTTGTTCCTTTGGAACTTAAAATGCTTGTAGGTTTATCTTGGGAAAACCTTTGACTAGATTGTCTGGTAATTTAAACATGAGAAGTTATATGAAACACATTGGATAGACCCCTGATAGTTATGCTGCTTCATGCTTGTGCAAAAGTAGCTCATGCAAGTGGGTGTTTGACAACATAACACAGACACAGAAAGTCAAGGAAAATACATTAGTATATCAGCCGGTTGTTTTCTGGTATAGATCATCTGGGTGCAAATGGTTAGGTGTCACCTTTTCTATTATGTAAAATGGCATGAATAGGGAAGTTTCATTGGGATAACATAATGAGTACCTTGGGGTTTTTGTTAGATGTATTGTTGCAGACTCCGCACGAATAGGTTGAGTCTTTTTGTGCATCATTGCCATTGCTATTGCAAAAGGAAAATTAGACTTGTTATCTTGAGTCACATGTGCCTTACATGTTTGGTTAATGTATTTTGATTCATTTTAATGATTAGCTGTTCGTGTGAGATGATTTCGTTTAAATTATTATACGTGTATGCAACATTAAGACAATAGTTGTTCAGTAAAACAATAACGTAACAGTGAATTTATTTGCTTAAGAGTTTCAGGCTCCGATTCACGATTGAGATTGTGGGATATCGAATCTGGCTGCAACACTCTTGTGAATTATGAAATTAAGCGCATTGAACCCCGGAAGGCATTACAGTTGGCCACTTCTCAGGATTCATCCCTTGTCTTTGTTCCATGTATGACCACCATCAAGGTAAGTTGTTCTAAGACCTTTCGAAGAAATGATAGGCGGCGTATATCACTAACTTGCCAGCAATAACTTGACTGATTCTCGCTTTTCAGGCATTTGATGTGTGGTCAGGTCGAACATCTGAGACATTTCGGGGTCACTATGAAAATGTAAATTGCTGCTGGTTCAATTCACAGGATCAGGTGTGTCTATATTCAAGTTGTAAACCGGAGCTTTTGGTCTTGCTTTCTCCTTTTTTCTTAATCATAGTTTTTTAACTGATGATTTTATTAGTCTGGACCATCTATCTTATGGTCCCTAGATGAACCTGACACCGTCATTCTTTCGCTTCTAGTTCTTCTGCTCCTCAAATCTGTTTAAGGATATTTTGGCAGGAAAACCTTGAAATAGACAAGATCTTTTTATTCAATATTATTGTCAGTTTGTCAGCTGATCCAAACCTGGTGGTAAAACCTCATGGGGCTGACTGATGGTACCTGAAATTTGTAGAAGGTGTCTGATCATCTTTTTATTTGTTTTATTCATCCCTAGAAAGACCCACTGGTTCATTTCTGTGCACTTCTAAACTCATTTTACACAGCATATATGTGTAGTTTATGTTTTATAAACTGATCTCTTCCCTTGCTTTCAGGAAATGTATACAGGTAGCAATGATAGACAAATTCTTGTGTGGTCTCCGTCCGAAATACGACTTGATGAAATGGTACTCCTTCTGTGCAATGATGTACTGTTTTTTCATTAATGCAATCAAACTTGTATAACTGTCACTTCAAATGCAACTTTATTTGTCACAAAATAGCTCATTTGCTTAAGATTATGCAGGATGGAGGAGGAAATAATGAGCAAGATCAGGACTGCTGGAGTGACTGAAGACCCAACTGCTGTCATCAACTGTTACAGGATATCTAGGGCCAGTAACACCCACTGGTTCTTTTCTATCTTATGTTTAAAAGTGCAACCACCTGTTCTAATACCTAATTTACAAAGCTTTTGTAAAGTCAAATTCTCCCTAGTAAACAACTTATGGTTTTACGACCATGTTGAAGTGCACCACCATAAACAGAAATGGAACTTAATAGAAATTTTTGTCAATAACGCCTTCAAACCTATTTATATTTTGTCAAGCAACACGTCAAGTTGGTGAGCCTTTTTATGGTATACTAGAGATGCCCCTTAATATTATCTTGATTAGTTTGACATTACGAGACAATAGCAACAGCTGCGCGTTCACCTCACGTTTTATGTGTACTGTTTTCATTTGGTTTTAGAAAACTATATTAAGAGGTGAGATCCATAACATCATTGTTAGATTTGATATTGTATTCTATGGAGAGCAAATAAAAACTAATTATTTGGTAATGTTATTCTCATCGAACACTCCACACCCATTATAAACTTGCGCCGCAATGATGTGCAACTTCTACAAAAATCTTTTTATGAAAAAATAGTAATTCAGGTATGAAAATGAATTACTTCTGTGGAGTTGGTACGAACTCCGTCAGTAGCCAAACCATGATCAAGATATATTTCGAGGATAATTTAGATGATCAGTTTATGTTACTCTCTCACATAGTCACATGATAGTCTATAAAGGAAAATATTTTAGTTGATGGCAACAATTACACAGTTCCCTTGATCACGGGAGTATCATGTTACTGACCCGATATTTATAACAGAACATATTCCACCACTCTCCACTACATTGACTTTACTTAAGAAGATGAGGCAAAAGATGGGGCATACTAAAGAAAAACAAACAAACAAAAAGAAAGATGAATTAATTAAATTTAAGGACTTACTGAAGGCTTACAAGAACAAGGAGACAAGCAAAATCAGGCATTTTTGCACAGCTGAAAAATACACTCAAGGCCATCTCTCTTTTTTTATGTAGCACCTAAGCCTTAAGGAAACCCTTCTCCTCTAAATATTGAACCACTTGATCAGCCATATCAAATGGAGAAGAACATGGTCCATCTTTCACCTTTATTACAATCTGAGATAAAGAAACAATAAACAGAACCCTCAGCTCAAATGTCAGCAACAAAAAGGATTTTAAAGATTAAAAGAAAAAGGATTTTAAAGTAAAGAAAAACAAATGTCGGCAGGCAATACAAAAAAAAAAAACACCTTCTAATGCACTTTGAAGTTTCAAGCTAAGCAAACATTTAAACCTGATGTCTGAATGTCTATATTTAATCGCTGCTTCATAGACTGTAAAGACAAGGCAAAGCACATTTCTACCATATCACATATCTTTCTGTTTTTTGATCGACACCCTATAATTTGTCGTGAAACTACAACTCGTGCATAGGAAAGGATACATCATACATGCTCAAGAAATGAAAACCCACAATTTTGGTGATGTATCAAAAGAGAAGGCTCCAGTTGTGTCTCTCGTGAGAAGCTATAAGGTGGCCTAACCTTCTACTATCACCAATATAGAGTGAACAGGTAAGACGGGCATAGTTCAAAGGTTCCTTATTACTATAAATAATTCAAGCTTCTGTGGAAGTTCTCTAAACACAGCAATGGCCTAAGGTTTCCTTCTTTTGCCTCAGTTTGTGAACGCACATATATTATGACAACTACATCAAATGCCAGTGTAATGGATTGAATGATGCATGCCACAATTGTTTTCAACAGCCATATGAATTCAGGCTAGGTTTCTAACACAGTTAGGTATGCCAATATTTACTTGACAAATGTTTCTGTACATACCTCAGAGTTCAATGGTGGTTCATAGGGATCATCAACTCCAGTAAAACCTGCAGCCAGATATAAGAATGAGCGGAAAGGATCACATCGTTCAAAGATAAAGATGTAGTAACCCTCCACACATGATCCATCAGATAATGTTGCCAGGTATCTTATTACAATAATCAGCTTGATTGATTGTTGACCTATATCTGAGAATAGGGCTGTTTCAAACTAACCCTCAACAACCTACGGGCTACAGAACTATCTTATGTAGGAACATGCCTTATGGTGATCAATCTTAGGAACACAAACTGAGAATGGTTGATCAAAATCTGAGAATAACTCAGAAAAGAACAAAATCCAATATCTGAGTCCTTGTCTAGAATAGTCCGTGAAGATACCTTTGATCTTTCCTGCACGAGCAAGTTTATATAGGCCTTTTGAGTCCCTTGCTTCACATATATGAAGGGGCACATCCATGAAAACCTGAAAAAAGTTTTCAACCAAGTTACCACCCAAACAGTTTCTTATACTTGAGTTCTAAATCAACAAGAGGAGGCATCTTACCTCGATAAACTCCCCATCTGGAACTAGTGCTCGACAAGCATCTCTTTCCGTTCTATACGGAGATATTAAACTAGCAATGCAAATGACACCAGCATCTGCGAAGAGTTTTGCTACTTCTCCTACAACAAACACAACAAAAATCTTGACCAAAAAACATGAAAAAAAACACTTGTGAACCTCCTAAATAACATTTCAAAAAGTACAGACTTAAGCTTTGACGTGTCGGAGTTGACTGAAATGCTTAAGTTATACTAACATTTTCATTCGGGGAGTTATAACCCTAATAGAATCTAAAGAAAAGGAAGATGCCACAGAGAAAAACCTACCAATTCTCCGTATATTTTCAGCGCGATCATCTGCTTTAAAACTAAGATCTCGGTTCAGGCCATGCCTAACATTGTCACCGTCAAGGATGTAAGATAGCTTTCCTTTATGGTTCAAGCGCCGACTTAAAGCGCATGCTACTGTGCTTTTCCCTGAACCACTGAGTCCTGTAATCCATATAACGCATCCTTTTTGCTGAAGCAATTGTTTTCTGTCAAGCTTCCCGACTGAACAATCATGCCATGCAATGTTTGTCGAGTTTCCAACGCTTGACACCTTGATAGTCTTATTCCCTGGTCAAAGATAAGATCAAAGATGGTTGGATTCAAGATAGCATATAAGTGAACATAACCAAACATCAAAATGCCTGAACAATGTAGTGGTTAGATTAGAGGGGGTTGTTGATCCTTTTAGAGCACATAATACAGCAAACAAGATTAACTTAAACCTAAGATCTGTATCAAAGTAAAAGATCTTCACGCTAATTTTATCAGGACAACAATTAATTGATCCAACTTCGGAAAAAGAATACACTCATGAACCTAGCAGCTAAGCACAAACTGATACATCACAATACAGTACGCTAAAATCTGAAATGAAACATAGAGATAAGCTGGAAAGTAATTAAAACAAAAACAAAAAACTTATTTTGCACAGTAAACAGTCAATTCCAAAACCCCTAAGCAGAATATCCAAATAGTTAATTCTACCAAAAAGCAAGATCCAAAAGAAAACACAATATTGCCTAAATACAAAAACAATTCATGCAAGCAATGTAATAAAAACAATACCAGAAATGCCAGGACAATCACAGTCAGATGATTGTAATTCAGAATCTTTAGAATTTCTAACAAAGCTATCACCCTTCTTCCCATTCAAATAAGTCGTTTTAGAATCTTCAATCGCCTTAATTGGTTGTAGAAAATTTGATCTTACATTAGATACACTATAGATACACAGCTTCCGATCTAATCCCATAACCACATTATTAGACAATTCCCCAAAATGTATAAACCCTAATTTCGTAAACCCTGTATTTGGAGATTCAAGTCCCGAGGAAGAAGAAGAAGACATTAAAACTGGTTTTGCTCTGGCTGTGGACATTTCTCAATAGATCAAATCTGAACACAAACTTTACACCTCTGGAAGGAGAAATATCTTTATCAAATGGGTTTCAGGTATTATTAATCAAAGATCAAAAAAAAAAAGTGTGATATTTATATTAAGAAATTTGGGGATCAAAACTTGAGATTTTTTAATGGCTTTGATTAAAAAAAAAGTGTTTATTTACTGCAAGAAGAAAGCGAGGGAGGAAACGTATTGAAAGAAACGGTTAGAGAGAAGAAGAAGAAATCCAAGGAAATACGAAAATGGTGGTGCTTGTTTGTTTCTCGACTCTGAACTCCGAGGGAAGAAGAAGTTTCCATTCCGAGGTTAAAAAAGAAAATTGTTGATTCCATGTCTTCAAAGCTGTGTCAGATTCCACCCTTAGCCTATCTTCTAGTCAGACAGACGCTTCAAACTTTTTTTTTTATCACCTTATCGTATTGAGGTTTGGACAAATATCATGGTTGGTCACCTTATCATACGACATTCTTAATGGTTTAATCGATCAGCATTACTTTTCGTGTTACGGTTGTTAGGAAATAAAAGGAGGACGACACGTGTAAGACGATTAAGGAAAGAAGCAGTGGTTCTAAGAAGAACGAGAAGCACACAATCAAAACCATATGAAAGGATCGAATAAAGGACAAATGTGAAAGACTGAATAAATCTCTGCATGATTGACACATAAGATCGGGAAAGTAGTATCACATTGATCGAAACAGATAGCATTAAATGCTTATTTGAACGGGAAAGTAAGAGTAATAATGAACATAGAACGGGAAAGTAAGTATAATAAATGAATCTGGAACGGGAAAGTAAAAGCAATAATTACTTTTATTTACTTTAACCACATTATTGAAACATATGATTGGGACAAAGATGATTCTCAAAGAACGAAGAGTTCGTGTTAATCATACAAGGTAACGGACCAAAAAGTGAAGAGCATGACCTGTCAACCATACAATCATCCCGATCTAAAGATAATAAGGAGAACGAAAGAAGGTATCGGGACAAGAGGGACCCATTAGATAATCTATAAATAGAAGAGATCATTCAACAGAGAGGGGGTCGGTCAATTGAAAGAAGAATAGGCTAAGGAAGAGTAATCAGAGAAGAAAGAAAAGATCATTAGGTATGTATTCGTTGAGTAAGATATTATTTAAAAGTTTCACTTTCATGATTCATCTGATATACTTAAAAAGATTATGAATTAGATACTGTAATTTTATCAAATGTTTGATTTGTAAATAAATGGTTAATTGAAACCTTTCTAATTAATTGATTTTAAAGAGGATTCTGTGTATCAAAATGTTAGTTAAAATCTTTCTACTTACTGTATTTTATCAAATCATTGGTTGTTCATGTCAATGGGAATTTTGGCATAAACAATTTGGCGCTAGAAACAGGGACTGTGTCAAAGGATTTATCCTACCTGTTCAAGAAAAATGGATTTTTCTGTTATATATGTATTTCAAAAAGTAAAGAAATTTAGTATAAAGAATTTGATAGTTCTATGCAACATTCCAGCTTAATTTAATCTTTGCCAATAAGTGATTTCTATTGCACAATAACCTATATGTGATGTGCAAAAGGGAAATTGTATGTCATTGAAAAGAAAAAGTTTTAAGTTTGAATGGATCTGTTAAAATGTTTGATTTCCTTTTATATGAATTTTAAAAGATTGATGGTAGATGATACAAATTATTTTACTAAAAGTATAGATAGATTTTTAGAGGGCCAGTAAATTAGTGTCTGACTCTTTCTTTATTAAATAATCTGTTAAGAAATTATGTGACTAATTTTTTAAAGATCATTAGAATTCAAGAGAGAAAAGAAACAACCAAGAAACAAAGAATCCAGAAGAAATATGTCTCAAGAAGCAGGCTCCGGAAATCAAGACAGTGACGACGGACAAAATTACAGACAAAGGGAAGAAGAGAGTGAACCAGAACAACAACAGACTGATTTAGGAAATCATATACCTAATCAGGAATTAACACCAAATACCATTATTCAAAATAAATCGTCACATCATGAGAATTCACGAAATGAAGTAAATCATCTTCAAAATCTGTTGGAAGAAATGAATGAAATAAGAAGAGAACAAAGAGCCAGTAATGATCAAATTGCATTATTAACTAAAGAAAATCAAGCTTTGAAAAATGCGATTCAACGTGAGGAAAAACTAGCAGCAACAGGGTCACGAAGTCAAGAAGCAATTTCTGGAAGGCCTGCACCCAGAAATGAAAGGGAAAATCAAGATCAGAGAATGGTATTAGCAGGATCATCATCCCGGGCTAGGAGGCAACGGGAAAAGCAAGAAATTCAACGTACACAATGGCAAAAATGTATTGAAGCTATGGAGCAAATGAAAGAAGAGATAAAAGGGTTAAAAAATAAAAAAGGAGGAAGAATTGAAGAGGTGCTGAAGGAAGCCAAACGAACACCGCTGGCTCAACAGTTGACATGTGTTCCATTGCCAAGAGAATACAGTATCCCTGTATTTGAATGTTATGATGGTACGAAGGACCCAACCTCACACTTAAAATATTATAATCGAGTGATGTCACGATGGGACTGACACGAAGCAATAATGTGCCGATGCTTCCCATCAAGTTTGAAAGGATCAGCATTATTATGGTATGACAGATTGCCAGAAAGTTCCATTCAATGTTATTCACAATTAGTGAGGAAATTTCTCGAGGCATACATGTACAACAAGCCCGTTGATTCGGGAGTGGACAGACTATATTCCCTTACATCATGGCCAGAAGAGACGATTCGGTCATATATGGCCCGATGGCATACAATTTGCCAAACAATTGGAGATGTAGATTCAAGTACAGCGATCAATCATTATAAGTGGGGAATCGCTGATCGGAGATGTCAACTTTTTATTGAAATTCATCATAACAATCCTAAAATTGAGGGACAGCTCAGGGAAATAATAGAAACATGTGCAAGATTGCAAGATGTGCAAGAACAAGGTCCGAGAAGTAATTCGCGAAATCAAAGAAACATAAAAAGGACAAATTCAATCGAAGTATCACCATAACAAAAAAAAAGAAATTCCCTCATAAATCTAAACCAAGAGAATCAAAGCGCCCACGGCAAGGGGATAACAAAAATTTTGTTCAGCAATTTCAAGAAAGAGTGTTCACAAAACTCAATATATCATATTCTGAATTATTCGAAATCATAAAAAATAAACCAGATTTTCAGTGGCCACCATCAAGAGGCAATCAACCTGAATTCACACAACATTCAAAAGATTATTATGAGTACCACAGTTATAAAGGGCACACAACAGATAATTGCAGGAATTTTATTATACTGGTACAAAGAATGATTGATGCAGGAGAGTTGAAAGAATACATTCGAAGGCCCGAACCAATAGCAAGACCAGACAAAGGCAAGGCAGTGCATATCTCGTATAACGAACAAACCATTAATATGATATCATTTTCAGAAGAAAGAGATACAGATATGAAAGCTGCAATCAATAAAAAGTTATGCAAGAGGATTCAGGACCATGAAATTTTTAAAGTATCAGGAAGAATAACAGAAGCTTGGGAAGACTGGATGGCATCCCCTTTAACTTTCTCGGCACATGAAGTAAATCAAGAAATTGAGATGCATAATGATCCTTTGGTTCTTACATTGCTAATGTCAGGGTGGAACGTTAGAAAAATTCTTTTGGATGGGGGCAGTTCTTTAAATGTGTTGTTTCATGACACATTTTGCAAAATGGGACTAAAAAAAGATCAGTTAATCCCGTCCCGATATGTTATTTATGGGTTCAATGGAATGGCTTCAAGACCCGAAGGAGATATTGATTTGCAAGTATCTGCTGGACCAATTAACATCTTGACAAGATTCAGCATAGTAGATGCTCCATCCCCGTACAATGCAATAATCGGGAGACGATGGGTACACCAGCTGAAAGGTGTAATTTCGACTTATCATCAATATTTGCGGTTTCCAACACCGCAAGGAGAAATGGAGATCAAGGGAGATCAAGATGATGTAAAGTTTTTTATAATAGCAGAAGTAAGAATGAATGAAGAACGGGAACAACAACAGCGGGAAAGGAAGAAAGACCGTAAAATCAAAGCAAAGGAAGAGGAGATAAATCAATACTTGAAAAGAAACATCGAACAAAAAGCAACAAATGAATTAGGAGAAAGCAGTAAGAATCAAGAAAATTCAGCAAATCAGCAGTTCGAAAGATCCTCATAGCAATTAAAGGGATCTCCAACTTCGATCGGGAATCCTAAACCAATTTTCACTTCTGTAGAAGAAACTAAAATTATAAATATTGGAACTTCAGAATTGCCTAATGATGTGATTTTATATAGTGGTAAAAAGAGGTTCGTTACTCGAACTTGTGAAGGTAATGATTTTAGAAAATAATGATTTAAATTAATTCTAGAAAATTCCAGGAGTAAGAAAAAGACTAAATAACCTAAATATGATTTTTAAATAATTTTAAACGTACCAGGAATCAGGAATCAGGTAAATCTAACAACCTATGTGATTAATCAGATAATTCTTTTTAAATTAATTAAAGCACAAATAATTGCCAAAGTTGGTTTTTTTATGCTAACAAACAGAGGTAAATCACAAGCATGGACTATCAAAATTAATTAACTAAGCATAATCCATCAAGCAAAAGCACAACTGTTGAAAGAAAACCGTTTTTACTATTCAAAACTATGCAATTCTAATAATAAAAGAATTATAAATAATTATTAGAAAATAATTAAATCACATAAAATTGAGAAAATTACCTTATCCATCATCCCAGTAAATAGACTTAGCCCATGGTGAAGAAAACTTGCTCAAAAGTTGATTTCATTGCTCAAAATATTGATTACAAGGTTGAATTACCCTGTAACAGCTGATTTGATACGCTTATAAGCGTTACAGGAGAGGGTTCAGCTGTTACAGAAGAGGTTAAGCAACAAATGGTTTGAAACAATAGACAACAGGAAAATTCAAATCAGCAACAGTTATAGATGTTACTGAGTCTTCTTCTCCGGCAGTGATGGATGAAGAACAGCCGGCCGGTGCAGCAGCAGCTCGTCGGCGGTGACGGAATAGTGGCCGGAATTCTCTATTTTCTTCTCAGGGCTTTTGTCCTCGATTCTCTTGGCTTCTCTTGGTATTTATAGATAGTAGAAACCCTAGAGAGAGTTCTAAACCTAATAAAACTCTCTAGAACAGCCCACAAATCCCAATCCTAATCGAATCATGATTCCGGCCAAATACATGATTTACACACTGATTTCACGGGATCTTTTGATGTTTATGACTTGCGTGAAATTGCTATTATCATTTGGAACAATCTAGAAGCAAAATATCCTTCGAATCATTTGATTTTAACAATCCAGAAGATTTCCCGATGAGCTGAATCGGTTGATCCGGCTGAGTCGACTCGGCTGGCTCGCTGGGTTGAATCGCCTGGTTGACCCGCTGGGTTGACTCGGCCGATCCTAGGGTGTCCCTTATCCATTCTTGGGGTGCCAATAACACTTGTCCTTGGGTGCCTTTATCACTTTTTGAGCCAATTTTTCCACAAATCTTTATTCTTCTAATGTACCTACAAAAGCATAAAAACACGTAATAGACACACAATCGAATACTAACTCACTAGAAATTAAGGTGCAATTTAGACACTAAAATATGTCTATCACCTAAACAAGTGCGAATTGGAACATTGATGAAAGAAGACATGGAGCAAAGTTTGATCAAGCTACTTCGTTATTTTGTAGATATATTTGCATGGAACATGGAAGACATGCCCGGGATAGATCCAAATATTGTACAACATGAATTACAAATACGTCCCGATGCTATACCATTTCAAAAACGGATACGTAAGGTTGCACCGGAGTATCACGATCCAGTAGAAAAAGAGTTAGCAAAGCTTTAAATGCAGGATTCATTCGTGAAGTACGATATCCAACGTGGATTTCTAATATGGTGATCGTTCCAATAAAGAACGATGGAGTAAGAATCTGTATAGACTTCACCAATTTAAATAAGGAATTTCCGAAAGATAGTTATCCAATTCCCAACATTGATCAGTTGGTAGATGCTGTAGAAGGCCATGAGGCATTATCTTTTATGGATGGTCAGTCGGGATACAACCAGATTGCACTTGCAGAAGCTGATCAAGAACATACGGCATTCTTGACTCCACGGGGGTTGTATTGCTATACCAGGATGCCATTTGGATTACGAAACGCGGGAGCAACATATCAACGACTGGTTGATGCAATATTCAACCTTGGATCGGGCAAATTCTAGAAGTTTATGTGGATGATATGTTGGTAAAAAGTAAATTATCTATCAATCATCTACAAGACCTCACTTAAATTTTTGGTGCATTACGAAAATACAAGATGAAAGTTAATCCGGAGAAGTGTATTTTTGGTGTTACTTCGGGACGTTTTTTGGGTTATTTGGTTACAAAAAATGGAATTGAAGTTGATCCAGCAAAGATTCAAGCAATAACATATATGCCATCACCCAACAGCATTAAAAGTGTACAGAAATTAAATGGATGTTTGGCCGCTTTAAGCAGATTTATTGCTAGATCATCAGAACGGTGCAAACCCTTTTTTGATATACTGAAGAAGAAAAATAAATTTGATTCGAACGACCGATGTGAACAAGCTTTCCAAAACATAAA
Organism: Papaver californicum; assembly: GCA_023531435.1. NCBI lineage: Eukaryota > Viridiplantae > Streptophyta > Magnoliopsida > Ranunculales > Papaveraceae > Papaver > Papaver californicum. The sequence goes on from JAJJMC010005091.1 coordinate 4,088,926, forward strand.
AATGCATCTGGCTACATTACCAGCATTACAGAAACCGGAACTTGAAGAAATATTAACTTTGTACATAGCGGCAACGCAAGATGCAATCAGCGCAGTGATGGTACGTACTTGAGAAAATAGAAAAAACAATATATTACATCAGCAAAACCCTTAATTCAGCAGAAAGAAATTATACTAAAATCGAACAACTCATTTTATCATTGGTCTTTGCCACTCAGAAGTTACTACCTATTTTCTCACATATTACGTTCGTGTCCCGAGCAAGGCACCGTTACAATCAGTATTAAAGAATACAGGAAAAGTAGGGAGGATCGCAAAATGGAACGCCCAGCTAGAACAATTCAACATCATTTATGAGTTGCAAACCGCACAAAAATCTCAAGTTTTAGCTGACTTCCTTGCGGATTTCCCGATTGAAGAAGAATATGAAATTCAAGGATTACCAGGATGCGAGGAAGAGGACCCACAAGATATTCTGAACTCAACAAATTCTCAAAGGTGGGAAGTCTTTGTTGATGGGTCCCGAAATAAGGAAGGAGCGGGAATTGGCATTGTGATTACTGCACCAATGGGAGGACGAATGACACATTCATTTCGTCTTGAGTTTGAAGAACATACAAATAACATAGTAAATATGAAGCTGTAGTTCATGCTCTAAAACTCATCATCGAGCTAGGAATCAGCAATGTTCGACTCACAAGTGACTCACAATTGGTAATTCGACAAGTCGAATTAAAATATCAAACACTTGATGAAGATTTAGTACAATATAAAAACCTTGTTCAAACCTTAGTAAATCAAATCCCAAACATTATTTTTCGGCATTTGTCCCGAGACAAAAATCGACATGCCGATGCACTGGCATTCATTTCCTTCATGGTAAACGATACTAATATCACAGCTATAAAAGTCGCAAGAATATATGAACCATCTATACAGATAAAAGCACTTAATAACATAGAAGAAGGTGTTGTGGAAGAAATTAATGATCCCGCAATACAAACTGCCACACCTATGCCTCAACAAGTAGATGATCAACCAAATGAACCAGATTGAAGGATTCCGATTCATCAATATCTACAAGTTAAAATATTGCCTTCAAATTCTAAAGAAGCGAGAAAAATTCAACTCAAATCGGATAGTTACCAGCTTCGGGATGGTATTTTGTATCGTAAATCATTCATCGGGCCATTATTCCGATGCTTATCACAAAAGGAAGGATTACGGATACTCAAAGAAATACATTATGGAGATGCGGGAAACCACAGTGGAAGACGTTCACTCGCATTAAAAGCTAAAACCCAAGGTTATTATTGGATATCCATGATTAAGGACTCATAAAACATGGTACGAAGGTATGAAGAATGTCAACGATTTGCAAAGAAAATTAAAGCACCTACCACAGAGCTTAATTCTATACTCAGTCCATGGCCATTTGCGAAATGGGGGGTAGATATTGTTGGTCCTTTAGTTGAAGGGACCAAAAAGAGAAAATAGTTAATTGTGGCCACCGATTATTTTACCAAGTGGGTAGAAGCTAAAACATTAGCTCGAATCAGAGGCATCGATGTGTTCACATTTTTATTTGAAGATATCATCTGCAGATTTGGGATTCCAGCAACCATAGTTTCTGATAATGGAAAGCAATTTCAAGGAAAGAACATTGATATGCTATTTGAAGCATTTAACATTCAGAAACACAAATCCACACCATTATATCCCCAGAGTAATGGACAAGCTGAATCCACAAATAAAACAATCGCAACAAATTTGAAGAAAACATTGGATGGACATTACAAACAATGGTGTGAACAATTGCATAACACATTATGGGCGTATCGTACCACAAGAAAAGAATCCACTGGAGAGTCACCATTCCTTCTTACTTATGGGACAGAAGCAGTTATACCAACAGAAATCATTCTACCTACAACTAGAACAGAAGCATGGGAGAAAAATCTAAATTCAGATTTAATGTTAAAAAGTTAGATGATTTAGAAGAAAAAAGAGAAGTGGCACTCCAGAAAATGGAAAATTATCAAAGAAAGTTGGCACGGAATTACCACAAAAAGGTCAATTCACGAAACTTTGTCCAAGGACAATATGTTTTACGACAAATCACAGAATACCATCGGGACAAAAGTGCAGGGAAGTTCGCACCAACTTGGGATGGTCCGTACATAATACAAGCATCAGCGGGACAAGGATCATACTATCTTCGGAATATGCAAGGAGAAATCTTAAAACATCCATGGAACGCACAATACTTAAAACTTTATTATACATGATTAACAGTACAGCTATGGTGGCCAATACAGGTATACAAATTTTTATTCAATACTTTATCTGATGATAAGACTTTTTTTTTATGAAGTTATACTTAAAATAACAGTCAATTCCAGGAACAACTCATTCTGGAAAACGCTATGATTGGCGACATAATCAAAATTCAATTATTCCAGGAACACCTTATTCTGGAAAACGCTATGATTGGCGACATAATCAAAATTCAATTACTCCAGGAACACCTTATTCTGGAAAACGCTACGATTGGCGACATAATCAAAATCCAATTCCAGGAACACCATATTCTGGAAAATGCTTCCATTGGCGACACAATTATGATCCAATTACTCCAGGAACATCATATTCTGGAAAGCGCTTACGATTAGCGATACAATCGTAATATCAACAAAAAGGTAAATGTCCTTATAGAATTTTAATAATTCTAAGATTCTAATAGAGAAGGAATTCCTAATTTATGGTTATCATTTTCAGAGTACGTTCGGGACCAACTCTGTATCTTACCCATGGCCCGGGTTTGTTTCGTATGTGTGGGATCTCAAACTACATGTTTTGAGGTATATATACTTCGATCCATTGTACTCATGAAACAATATGATTAACCCTAAAGATTTCGAAAATGTCATCTCTTATGCAGGAACAATATTAAAAGCATATCCAAGCACAATAGAAAAAAGTCACAAAATGAAGTTTCCAACTAAAGTATGTCAAAACTCAAAGATACAAAAGGATCGGGACATAAGAAAAGAATATCAAAAGATGCATCTATGTACATTAGAACAAAGTACAAGTACAACTAGGCTTCGGAATTGGTGCGTCGGGACGGTTGAGAAGGAACCTTCGGGACAGGAGCGCGACCATTCAATACCGAAGGATCGGCTTGAGCACGATCCAAGGCAGCATTAAATGACATTGTAATTTTTGCCTTGGCATCTTCTCTCACCCAACTTGTATAAGCACGCCCGTAATCAATTTCTGATTCAAGATCTTTAATTTTTTGCTGATATTTTTCTACTTGTTTACCAAGCAGGATCTTTGATCTTTTTCAGCATTTAATTCCTTTAATAGCTCCTCAGATTTTGATTGTTCTTTTACAATTTCCTGTTCACGAGCTTCGAGCTTAAAAGTCTCAGCATTCAAACGACTTTGCAAATCCCGAAGCTTTAGTACGCTAAGAGCTACGTTCTTTTCTGAAGTCTTCAACTCTTCAGTAATATTCCTTATCGTGCTATTCGCAACATTGAGTTCAGCCTCTGCTATTGTTGCTCGTGCATTAGCTTCATTGACCTTCTTTTCTAACCCTGAAAACCAGAATAAGTATCAGATGAACCATATAATACTCTAACCAAAACAAGCATATAACTCAAGCATATACCTATAGCTATAGACTTAAACTCAGTTTCTTTAAGAGTTAAAGTTTTCAGAGCTTCCTGATATTTCGATTCATCTCTATTGCGTATCCAAGTATTCAACTCAATACTATCGGACAACTGTGCTAATTTCCTTTTAACCAATTCCATTTCCATATTTACTTCTTTTGCATGATTGTTCAACTGAATCATCCTACGCTCGAACCTAAATAGGGATTCCAAGTCTCCCACTGATCCCATAAATGAAATTCAAATTTTCAAAAAAAAATAAAAAATAAAAAATGGTACGAACTTATAGAGGTACGAACCTAAAATAGGAACAAACTAAGGGGCAAGGAACGAAACTTGATTCTGATTTTGAAGCCTTTGATTTTGATCCTCAAAATTTTGAAGTTGTTGTTGTTGTTGTTGTTGTTGTTGAAGTTGTTGTTGAAGATAGTTGTTTTGCTGCTTGAGATTTTTATTTTCTTGCTGCAAATCATCATTTCCACGCTTCACCCTCTCTGCTTCGTTCTTGAACAATAGCTCTATCATTGTGGCCCGAGCTTTATAAAACTTATACGAAGCGAATATGCAATCGGTGCCATATTTAAGCTGAGCAAGAGCTTGCTGCGGGAAAGAATATGATGGACCCTCTGCAATAGTCAAAACTTCATTTAAAGAAGAAGGAGGATTTACTGGGAACGATTGATCGTAGCATTCGCTTTCGAACCAGGCGTCCCGAGCATCCTCCAGTGGAATAACACCAAGTGAATTCCGCAGCCTAGACCTCGAAGAACTATCAGATTTCAATGATTCGGGACTTGCAGAAGTATTCAGAAGTCCTTTAGAAAGAAACCACTTGAAAGCTTCGTCCTCATCACCAGCAAGGTTGATTCCTTCATTCATTCCCATATTTAGATCCACTTCAGAGAAGGACCTTTGAGCAGAAGGTTCAGCATCATGCATGTCAACATCGGCCCTATCGACATTAGTGGAAGAATGAACCAATGTCCCTATGGGTGCATTTGATTCATGAATGACTCCAGAAGCATTTTTATCTACAAGGAGGTTCGGGACATTAGGGACATCTGTAACTGAAGTACTAGGAGCTATGTTTTCAACATCCGCTTCTTCAGTAACTTCATTTGTCTTTTCTTCTACAATAACATCAACAATAACATTTTCTTTTTCAATATTTTCTTCAACAGTAACAGCTTCATTCACTTCTTCAACATTTTCCTCTTCAACAGCAATATCATCTGCTTCTTCTTGAGGTAATCCAGTAAAAACTGTCATTGTACCACTATTTGAAGCGATTGGCTCTATGTCGAAGTTATAAGGAACGGGAGAAAAGGAATCATAGAAGCCGGTAAGAGCAGCAGTAGTAGGATTAACTTCAGAAATAGATTGAGCTATTGAAGGCTGGTCCGAAGAAATAATTGGCTCCCCCACGCTAACAGGAACAACATCAATGATGACGCGCTGTCCCGAAACTTCTGCTTGGACCGAACCTTCAACGTTCTGTCCCGCAGCTAAGATAAGAGCGGAACTGCTATTCCCTTCAACAAAGCAATCTCTAATTTCCCCTTCTTCTACTTCAGAAGGGTACAACGGTCTTTTTGGTTTCTTTTTCTTCTTTTCAGGGAGAACCAATTTTCGTTTCCCCTTACCTTCAATAACTTCTTCCTCAACTCTTTGCCTACCTTCAACGATCTGAATACCGAGGCTTGGGCGAGGAGTAGGAACTTCAGTTTGAAGTTCGGAATTGGGTTCAACCTGAATCACAAACATTTGTCCCGTAAGAAAAAATTCAATGGTAGTTCGGGACA
>JAJJMC010005091.1:4114111-4212105 GCA_023531435.1 Papaver californicum
TTCGATCCGACGTCATCATTTCTTGGGGCGACGTCATGGTTCGATCCGACGTCATCAAGTCCGATGTCCATCTTGGCACGATCCGACGTCATCATTTTCCTAAGTGACGTCATCAATCTCGATGCATCAAGTCAATCTCGATAGACCAAGTCAATTCCGCACCAACTTTTGGATAAAGATCATATTGAAGATAAAGATGATAAAAACACGTGGCGAGCATAGAAGAATCTTCATCAACACGTGGCGAACTATGATGACATGTGGCGAAGGGCTTTTAAATAATTATCATATTTTTATATCTATAAATACAAATTTAGAAACAAAGAAGGGAGGACTTTTGGGAGGGAGGAAGGCCCGATAGAGGTTTCCTCTGCTTCATTTTCAACTGTAACAGAAATATTAATGGAATCTCCAACTTCATTATCCGTGGACGTAGGCTAAAAATGGCCGAACCACGTTAAAATCCTTTGTGTTAATTTCATTTTCATGGATTTTTGATTATCATTTTTGGTTGTTTTTTGCCTATGAGAATTTTGGCACAAACACTGCTTATAGAACATAGGACCCGACCATCCATCTCTGCCATTGCTCGGTCTCCATCATCACTACCAAACTCGAGTTCCACATCTCCATCACAGACTCCACCATCTCGAGATCCTTCCATCAACCGGATCACCACTGCCATGAATATGACCATTCACCATTAACCATAGAGAAGAACCAAATCCATCAACTACAACCTCTCTAACTCCATCAGATTCGTCATTTATAATGCCCTTATTCATCACAGAAGACCATCAATCCCCGCTGCTTCATTCAATCACCGAGAACAGATCATCGCATAATCACCGATCACATCCCAGCTCCATCATCTTCAACTTTATCCACTACTGCTATTACAGTTCACGTCTCTCCAGTTTCAATCAAACAACAGTTTTACTAAATCTCAATCTCATGATCATCACAGATCATCATCACTCTCGTGATCAATGGCAGTACGGAGCAGTCATTAATTTCTAGTTTTAAAACTCATTTCTGATTATCAATCCATACTTTACACCACCTATACAACCCATGAATCCATTCAATCCCAAAAAACCAGCGAAACAAAACCTAGAAAGAATTAGCCGAGTTTCTCTGTTACTAAGCGAAGGTGATGGAAGTGGTGTCCCTTATCCAAACTACCGGCGCCTTTAACATTATTTGAACATAAACACCCCAACTTTCTTATAGAACATAAGCATCCCAAATTCGTCATAGAGAGCTCATCCATCCCATTAAACATCACTTGAATAAGATGGTGCAATCTCATGCGGGACTTCATTGTTGTAGCGAGGTTCATTGAACTATTAACATCGGGTTTGTTTTCTTTTTGGACTTGAGTGTTGATAAATTGTTGCGACCTGGTGCCACGTGTTGAAGTAAATTTTTGGTACTCATATAGACATTTAATTTGAGGAATTGTATTATGGTCACAATCACGCGACTCACGTCCAACTTAATTTGCCAACTATAAACACACTCACCGTGAATTATAAAACCTGCCAAATGAAGTCGAGTTTGTTACATTAGTAGTAAAAGACCGCTTACGCAGTTTTAGAGTATCCAAAACCAATCAATGGTCGGAACTTTGAAATTGGAGGTATGGTTTATGTTTTAGGAAATTAAATCCCTAGTATAGTGAGAGGCAAATGGTGTTGTTGATATTTTGACAAAAAGTGCTGGAAAAATATTTTTGACTTTGAGGATAATTGTACTAGGCATGTTTGGTAATCATAATAATAAATGATTATCAGTCCATAATTTATTATGAAAGTCTGTAATCCATTTTATAGGTGTTTGATTAAATTAAGAAAAATAAATTATTTTAGATAGAATTGAAAATATCCATTATTTTAATAAATAAAGTTTTAAAAAATTAATATAATCATTTTTTTTAATTAAAATTGTGCTTTTTTTCTTTTCTTAAACTAACAAGGGAGAGACCCTGAGAGAAACAATGGTGACTTAAGAAGATGCTTGAGAATGTTTTCAGGCTTAATTCATTACTGAGAGAATGCTCTCAATTTATACATGATATTACTTACAAGATAAATACTGAACTAGTTACACAATTGGAGATAAAATAACTAGGTTTGATAAAAAAAAAGGCACGTAAGAATAGGATGAGTTGAATTAGCTAGATACAACTAAGTTGTTGGAGACTCTTTCAACTCAGACTTGGTCTTTGAGTTGATTGCCTTGACACCTCCCCTCAAGTTGAACGGTAGCTGGCGAACATTTAACTTGTCTCGCAACATGTGAAACCTTGCAGCAGCTAAGCCTTTAGTAAACATATCTGCTACCTGGTCTGCTGAGGATATGAATTTCACTTGTAATTTCCTTACTTGCCACTCTTTCTCTAACAAAGTGGTAGTCCATCTTAATATGTTTTGTTCTCATATGAAATACAGGATTGGTTGTCATGTAGGTAGCTCCTAAGTTGTCACACCACAGACTTGGCGTAGATCCCAAGTTCTTTAACCAAGGACTGTATCCAAATTACCACCGATGTAGTTATAACAATACCGCGATATTCTGCCTCCGTGCTTGACTTCGACACAATTTTTCGTTTTCTGGCACTCCAAGAAATCATATTTCTACCAAAATATATGCAATACTCACTAGTTGATCTTCGATCATCTAAGTTTCCTGCCCAGTCTGCATCCGAAAAGGCGTGAATAAAAAAATCAGAAGAAGGCTTTATATGTAGTCCATAACTAACCGTGTGCTTCAAATATCGCAAATTCCTCTTCACCATCTCCCAATGCTCAACATATGGATCGTGCATATACTGGCAAACTTTGTTGACAACCACAGTGATAGGTGTTTAAAGCACCTTAATTACTAATCAATTGATTATGCTTTCTTTGTTATTTTTTCTTTATTTTATGTATATTATGCTTATTTTCTAAGTTGTCACACCACAGACTTGGTGTAGCTCCTAAGTTGTCACACCACAGACTTGGCGTAGATCCCAAGTTCTTTAACCAAGGACTGTATCCAAATTACCACCGATGTAGTTATAACAATACCGCGATATTCTGCCTCCGTGCTTCACTGCGACACAATTTTCCGTTTTCTGGCACTCCAAGAAATCATATTTCTACCAAAATATATGCAATACCCACTAGTTGATCTTCGATCATCTAAGTTTCCTGCCCAGTCTGCATCCGAAAAGGCGTGAATAAAAAAATCAGAAGAAGGCTTTATATGTAGTCCATAACTAACCGTGTGCTTCAAATATCGCAAATTCCTCTTCACCATCTCCCAATGCTCAACATATGGATCGTGCATATACTGGCAAATTTTGTTGACAACCACAGTGATAGGTGTTTAAAGCACCTTAATTACTAATCAATTGGTTATGCTTTCTTTGTTATTTTTTTTTTATTTTATATATATTATACTTATTTTCTATTTTATAGGTATTTTGGAGTCATTCGGAATAAAAGGAGATGAATTGTCAAAAAAAAAAAGTCATTCAATTTGCTTAATAGAAAGCATAGGGTTGTCCCCTATCTGGTTAATGGTTAATGGGTGCATTTATCCATTCCATGTTCTAACCTAAATGTCTAGGTCGATTTCAGATTGTTCTCTTCTGAACCAAAGTTAACAAACCAAGAGGGTGCAATCAGAGCTGTTATACTCACGCCGGTAGAGATGGGATTGTGACCGGAACTAGCAGGGAGGATGAGTTCAGTGTGTGGTTGTGAAGATGTGGTTCGAGTTTGATATGAATCTGTTGCCATTCGAGATGTGGATTAGACAGCGAGAGAAGAAAATGAGTTTCTTGAGAAGAATTCAAGAATGGAGAGTTTAGTTCGATTTATCTGCGGCGGTGAAATAGAAGATGAACTCATGGGTAGAACCAGATGAAGAGTCAGAGACGATGAAACTAAAAGGCTGATGAGTATAGAGAAGAAGAAGATAAGGAATAGATGGATTCTGCTGGCTTTGATCGAAGGTGTAAGAGGCGACGAGCTCAAGATGGTTAGTTCTGTGGCCGGAGAAGTAACTTAGGGAAGACGCAGATGGTGTTTGTGGTTGTGAACAACAGGAATAGAATTTTGGGTTTGAGTTCTGAGTTGATTTGGTCGAGATTTGAATTATGAAAACAGGCAAGCTATGTTGTTGGTTTGTTGGTATGAATGAGTTTGTTCACTGCCACTCTGCCGTGAATGGGTGAGGAACTGTTGCAGGGATTCGATTTGATGGGTTTCTGATTTGTGAAGGTTGTTTGTGATAATGGTGGTGCTCGAATTTGGCTGTGCTGTTGGTGGTGGATGTTGTGTGGCCATGAAACAGGGAGAACTATTAGATTGCGGAAGACTACATTGTATTAAATTGGAAAGTTATTGAGTACATGACAGACTTTCTGTTATATGCTAAACTGAACGACACAACACACGTTCACACTCTATTATCCCCCCTCAAATTCAAGGTACATTGCAAATGAACATTGAACTTGTAAATACAGATTCTAGTTACCTCGCTGTGACACATAAAAGACAGACCAGAATAGTGGACCAATGCATATGTAGACAGAGAATGATAGTCCGATGGTGTTGCAGCAGTAGTTGTTGTAGAAGACATTGAGCATGCTTCAGAGAAAGAAGACTGCAATCCAAGATAGCTTCCAAGAATAGAACAAAAGACCAAAGAAAGAAGCAAGCCAGATTGCTTACCCATTATTCACAATTAAGAAAAGAAAACACAGCAAGTTATTGATATACTCACCTTGCACTTATTGATATACACAAACAACCATTCATCCTGCACTTGCAGAGTTTGATGAGAGAAGAAATCTCTCACTGCAATGAGGCACATCACCAGTGAACAACAGCCAAAAGGCTAAGAAAAATTACTGGCAGCAAACTTCCCATCAGGTCTTCATCAGTAAGATCAAGCACCCCAGGACTGGAAACTTAATTATTGTCGTAGACATTAAGGACAACAATAAACTACTCTCCAGACAATAAGCCACCACAAATGTTTCAATCAGCAAAATTGATTAGAGAAGTATTAATGCCTTTGTTCTATACCAACCTGAAATAGACAGCATACTAACTTCAGCAGCTACACATGTGACGAAATCAATCTTGTAGAAAAATTGAACTCAAGCTCACACACATGACGAAAACAGATCAATAAAGAAAAGATCAAGAAACCTCTTGTCAAACTAAAATAGCAGCAGAATTCCCCATCCCGGAAGACAAAAGATTAACCAAACATCATCAGTAGACAAAAAAACTGAGGTTGAGAGAGTACTCCTAGCTTGAAGATTGAGCAGAGTTTGACTAGTGGATTATCCACTAACTGCAAGCAATCAGAATAGTAACAGGACCAGCAAGATTTGAGGAAACTTGCTTACACAGATGCCCAACAAAGAAAGAGGAGATTAGAACACACCTCAAGAATAAAGAAACCAGAAGGAGAAGGTGATCATGAACGAGAAACACATCTCACAAAGTTAACTCAGACTTAGCAGATCTAATTCACAACATCACTGAATGTAATGTAATGAAATGGGAATTGTTTGAAAACTGGAATTGATTGTAGAAAAAAAATCTTGAAATTGAAGAGAAATCAATAACAAAGAAACCAAACTGACTAAAGGAGAAATTGAATGACGTAGATGAATCGAAAACTGAAGTAGCATGTGTGAAACATCCTGCTGGTGTATTTTTGAAACCAGACTTACAGGAATTGAACAATGCTGGTGATCTTTGCACCAGTCTTACATGTAAAGTGTACATCAATGGTGATGGGTCAACAACAGACTTACATGGAACAGAGAATCAAAGCTGAAATTCTTCAGTCTTACATGAATTGATCTAAAAAGATCTGAAAAGATTAAGGCTGAAAACTCAAACAGGAACCAAAAACGCAACACAGGATCAAAGAGAATATTACCGGAATCCATTGTAGAATAGCCTCAGAAACAGAAATTAAAATACAATGTTGTAGTTCTCTCAACAGTTGATGAACAAAGCAGCAAGAAATTGTAACCCTAGCAGCAACAGTAGACTAGCAGAAGCGGCAGAAGAAAAGAAAATCAAGAATGAAGAAACAATGAATAACGAGAAAAATTGGAAGAGATTACCTCTTGCCTTTGATTCTCATTATATAGTACTGAGTAGAGAAGAATTTCTACCGAATCTTGTCAAATGCTTATGTGAATAATGTGTTGAGCATTGAAGTTTTCCTATACCGAGAAAGAAATCAATGATTCCCAAGAAGATATCATTAAAGACTGAATCAATCGATAAAGAGATCGATTCTTCCCAAGAACTTCACATTAACAGTACCACTTTTCAAGAAACGGTCATTAAAGACTGAGTAGATTGAAATAGAGATCGATTCTTTCAAGATCTGCTCAGTAACATCAACATTAAACTTTGCATAGATCGATAAAGAAATCGATTCTTCTCATTAAAATTTGCATTATAGAAAGAATAGATCGAGGTTGAAGTAATGAGATCAAGAACAGATCAAGAACAGATCGAGACTGATGGTGATTCTTCCCAACAACAGATCATTAATCAACACCACAAATCGAAAAAGAAAATCGATTATTTCCATTGAATGAAGAAATCCATTGACCGAGAATGAATTCCTAGATTGAGAAATCCATTGAATACAGAAGAAGAAAAGAAAGACTTATCAGAGAAATTTTGGGGTTTTCCCAGGTATTGCTCTGATACCATATTAGATTGCAGAAGACTACATTGTATTAAATTGGAAAGTTATTGAATACAGGACAGACTTTCTGTTATGTACTAAATTGAACATAACTCTCACGTACACAACACACGCTCACACTCTATTAAGAACAATTTGTCGTGAATGAATTGGATGATGTTGTGTGTTGATTAGGTGATTTGAATGAATGGGTGGTCCTATTCAGTACAGGGAAGGAGAATCCGTGATTGAACTAACAAACAAGACGTTGCCTGAATTACCACCAGAGACGCACACTATGTGTTTGATGAATTTCTCCACTGAGCTGCCGTGAACAAAAGGTGAAGTTGCCTTGTCAGTTCTCTAAAATTGACAGGTTTATTTGGATGCGTTGACTCTGATTTTGGGTAGTCATAATTTCTGGGCTTCAGTTGAGTTTGTGGGCTTTCTTCTAATGAGTCTGATTTTGGCCCAGACGTATTTAGTCTAGGGCAAGCTTGCCAAGGGTTAATTTAGTTATGGAAACTAGGGTTTTTAGATTTGTTTAAGAAATTGAAAGACAAGCGAAGAGCTATAAAACACGGAGAATCTACAACAAGAGAAACACCTTTGAGAATCTGATTTTTGACTTCTACCATTGTGTTTTCTAGGTTTTGATACAAGTTGAAGAGAAGCGGTCGAAATCGAGAACCACACACCTAGGGTTTGATTTATTGTTTTTCTTCTTATATTTAATCCAATTTGTGAACTCTAAAACTATGAGTAACTAATTTTCTTATTGATTAGAGAGGATTTCGAAACTCCGTAACATGTTTTATTAATCAATTTTTACAAGTTAAATCTTTCCATAAATTCTTTTGTTAAATATCTTTTCCGTTCTTATGACCATGAGATGTTTGCGAGTTATCTAAGTGCGCAATTGGGTATCTTGTATGCAACACTAACGCTAGTTGAGAGAATTCTAATCCGTAATTGTTAGAGTAATCTCTACACACGTAGCGAAATATTATTTGTTGTGAAGGGATTTTGTGGACAATAGTGTGTAAAAGATGACCCTAGGTTAATGTGCCGAACTTAAGAGCATGTGACTAGGATAAACTTGATTCACAATTGTAAATACAATTGATTGAATTACACGTAGAGAGCCTATTTTAGGTGGTTCACTTGATTAGAATCCGCTAGAGAACTTATTCTACATGATGAAATTAGGAATCCAAGATTAGTTTAACTTATAATTTTTCTTAAGTTGTTAACAATCGAGTTTATTGAAGGTTAAACTTGTATGATAAATAATAAATTTGTTCAGTAGCGTAGAATAGTTCCTTAAATCAATTCTTTCTCATAATTTGCTTACAAACTACAGTTTTCAGATTCACTAAATCACAACTTTCTTAGTTAAAAATCACTCTTATAACAACTTTTGCTCAATTCCTCCCTTGGGACCGAAATTACTTGTCAATATACTACTTATTAGTGTTAGAGAAGTAGAGAAATATTATTTGTGAGTTTGACACACCATCACACATCAATATTCGACCTTGTCAGATGAAGACGTTGCAGTGCCCCAACAATGTAATGTTGGATCTTCAAACCTGGCAGTTCCTTGTTTTATGACTTTTAACTGTGTAGCCAGTGGGGTAGTAATTGTCTTCACACCATCTAGTTTAGTCCTTACCAGTAAATCTGTTATATATTTTTGCTGACTCAGGATGAGTGAACGGTATTGCTTAGTTACCTCAATACCTAAAAAATAAGTCAAGTCTCTCATGTCTTTTACAGCAAACACCGAGCTCAAATTGTTGATTAGATCATTAATCTGTTTCAAGCTTGACCCTGTAACAATTATATCATCAACATAAATAAGAATAAAGATAACACTTTCGGAGTTGTCCAAGACAAACAAGGAGATATCTGCAATAGATCCAGTAAAACCCATGGATGTTAGATAAGAGCTTAGCCGAGAGAACCAAACGCTTGGCGCTTGCTTGATTCCATAAAGGGCTTTGTTTAACTTGCATATATGATCAGGGAAATTGGGATCTATATACCCAACAGGTTGTTGCATATAAACTTCTTATTCGAGTAGCCCATGCAAAAATGCATTTTGCACATCCAATTGACGCAAGGGCCAATTGAATATTATAGCTATAGACAAAAACAACCTTATGGTACTAGGCTTTACCACCGAGCTATATGTTTCACCATAGTCGATTCCTTCATGTTGGTGGAATCCCTTCGTGACTAATCTTGACTTGTAACAATCCAATGTACCATCAGAATTATGTTTTACCCTGAACCCATTTAGAACCTACCATATTCATACCTTGAAACCATGGAACCAAAGTCCAAGTACCATTTCTGATATGGGCATTATACTCATCATCCATCGAATGACGCCACTTAGGATCTTTCTTAGCTTTGATGAAACAGGTAAGAGTCATAATATCATCAAGTTGTAGTGGATGTTTTGTTGACGTGAGACACAACTTCTGGGTTGGCTTGGTTATTCCTAACTTAGCTCTTGTAACCATTGGGTGGTGTTGATCTTTTATTGGTTGTGGAAGTGGCTCAACTGTAATTGGTTGATGATGCTCAATTTCATGTACTACATTTGATTGTCCTGATGTTGTTGGAGACATCATTGCAGGTGACGTTGGTTCATTTGCCAATACTGGATGTGAGGCAGATGTAAGCACAACTGCAAAGATGGTGATTGTAATGGTTTAAAAACTGGGGAATATATGAGTTTGGTAGTGGGGCGTACCTTGGTGATCAGCTGCAGGGGTTCATCTGACTTCTTGGCATTGAATGGGATGAGTCTTCCACAAACCTGACATGGCGCGAGATGTATAGTCGACATGTTTGAAGGTGTAAACACAAGTATCCCTTATGTGCACCAATGTAACTAATAAATACACATGGTAAAGACCTAGGTTGGAGCTTGTTTGAGTTGTAAGATCTTAATGTTGGATAGCATAAGCATCCAAAAACTTTGAGAAACGAAAAATCTGGTTTCTTGTTAAATAATAATTCAATGGGTGTTTTGATTTCATTTTGAGAAGCTGGACATCTATTTATTAGGAAACAAGCAGTTGAGAATGCTTCCCACCAATATGAAGATGGCATTGAAGCATGATATAGGAGAGCTAGACCTGATTCTGTTATATGACGAATTCGACGCCCAGCTAAGCCATTCTATGCAGATGTATGTGGCCAAGAGAATTTGTGCATGATACCAGACTCATTAAGAAAAGATTTAAATTTGTGATACTCCCCACCATTGTCGGACTGAATTTTTTTAATTTTATGATCTGTGATGTTTTCTATTTGTTTTTTGAAATGAATTAAAACTGGTAAATAATCTGACTTACGAACCAGTGGATAAATCCAAGTATAATGTGAGTAAACATCTAATAAAATGAGATAATATTGATAACTATTTCTTGACAAGCTAGGGGATACCCATAAATCAGAGACAATCAACCCTAAGGGTTTGTCTATTATTGTACTACTAATCAGAAAATGAAGCTTCTTGTTTTTACTGAGATTATATGAATGACAAAAATGAAAAATTTATTAGACACAGAAAGAGAGTAGTTTTTTATCACTCTAGAAACTATTCTTAGCATTGGGTGCCCTAGTCTTTGATGCCAGAGTGGTAAGGATTCTGTGATGTAGGCAGATGGACTTTGGTTCTTGATCTCTCGCACCCCATCAAAAATGTAGAACCCATTCCTATTCTTGCCTTGGAGTAGAGTTGTCCCTGTTTGTTGATCCTTCACAACAAAATAACTTGAGCGAAAAACAAAATAAACATCATTGTCTTCACAAAACTTGGAGACGAAAAGTAAGTTTGCTTTAATGCTTGGGAGGTAAAGAATGTTGTTTAAAGAAAAAATTCTATTGTTATGGGTAAAGGAGGCGTTACCAATTGTTTCGATAGGTAAGCATTACCATTCCCAACATGGACACTTTTGTCCAGGTAGAGCCAAGTATGCAACTGGTTTGTTGAATTGTTGTTGCGAACTATCTTCCTTGTGTCGAAACCACCAGGCACGTGCTATGTGATCTCTTATTCTACAGATTTGGCAGGGTCCTTGATCTTGTTGTTGTCTGTTTCTTGGATTAAACTGTTGTCGAGACTGCCTATCTTGTTGATAGTTGGACTGACTCCTTCTTTGATATGGTATTTGAGAGGATTGATAATTTGCTCTGATTACTACATTGGCCAGAGGTTGTTGAATAAGAGCCAGTTGTTGCTGAAGACGCATGTCGAAGGTTAAAAGGTGAGAATAAAAAATGATGATGTTGAGTTCTCCAACTGTGCTTAGAGAAGTAACTATTGGATCATATGATTGATCCAATTCATTCAGTACTGAAGATTTCATATCATCGTCAGATAGTGTGATTCCTGAGGCTGCAAGTGAATCAAAAAGTGACTTAGCCTTTGATAAATATACTTGCAAAGAATTATTACCTTTTCGAAGGTTGCTCAACTCTCTTTTGAGATGCATCTAATGTGCTTGGGTATTTGGGGAAAATCGTGACCCGAGTGCATCCCAAACCTCCTTTGAAGTTTTTAATCCAACAACTCTGGTCATTACGCTTTCAGTCAATGAGGACAGTAACCATCCCATGAGGATTTGGTCTTGTTCGTTAAACTTTGTATAAGCTGGATTGATTTCTTGAGAATTTGGCAAGGTACGTGGGGTTTTTTCTAAGCTTCCATCAACGTAATATGATAGGTTGTATCCATTTAGAAGTAGGGTGTATTGTATTTTCCACAATAAAAAGTTTGTTTCATTCAACTTGATGTTAACGATATGGTTTATATGAAGTTGTTGGAGTGTGGTTGTGTTGGCTATTATTAATGAAGCGTGGGTAGGATCTTCTGGCTCTGATACCAACTTAAGAAGATGTTTGAGAATGTTTTCAGGCTTAATTTATTACTGAGAGAATGTTCTCAATTTATACGTGATATTGCTTACCAGATAAGTACTGAACTAGTTACACAGTTGGAGATATAATAGCTAGTTTTGATAAGCAAAAGATACGTAAAAATAGGATGAGTTGAATTAGCTAGATACATCTACGTTGTTGGAGACTCTTTCAACTCATACATGGTCTCTGAGTTGATTGCCTTCATATGGTGGACGAAAAAAAATCCTGGGATCATAGCTTATTTCTCCTATGAGTTCACCTTTTTAGATTAAGATCAGCAACAAAAACCATAACGACTAATCTTTCTCCTCTCTCTAATTTCTCTTGAATCCCTAAACCTTTGTGAGTGGTGACTTCATTCATCTTCTATCAAAGTTCAAGAACTTCAAAATGATAAACATGTAACTTTTTTTAATTGTTTTTTTTTTTCGGTAACTTCAATTAGGTTTGTGAAGAGTTGTTTTCCTCTGCTATTATTTTTTTGATATCTCTATAACTATTTGTAAAAATGACTAATATTATAAAAGTCTGAAATACATATTGATATTTTTATCCTAACATTTTCTTAATAGTTGGGTTCATTTAGATGTTAAAAGAAACTGCTCACTAGACTGTTAGTTTGGGAGAAGACATGATCATAATAAACCAAAATATTTTTGATTTAATATGTAAGAGCCGATTATATATCTTGGCTAAATTATTTAATAAAAATTAAATAATATAATATCCTTACTTTATTAATATAATAACCGGGTGATTTATATTCATGGGTGTTTTGGGGTATATTTGTAAAAAGAAGACCGATCCTAGTCACAACAAGGACTACACCCTTTTTAGTTTTAACAAGAGAGAAGATCCATATCTTAGTACTATTCATTTTCCTTTTATAGACTTTCCTTGTTAATCTTTTTCTGACATATGTCCTTACAATCCCCCTATTATTACCAAAATGACATTCTCCCAATTCTACCCTCAACTCATTTTTTTTTATTCCCTCCTTATCCCATATTTTTATAGATATTCTTCCAAGAGCCTGGGCTTAGTCCCCTAATTCTCCTATAACCAAGGGTCTAAGCTCATCTAGCAGGAATGACTCCCCTTATCAATAGATAGTTATTTTTCAGGTATCAACATTAGTCCTCTGACTATTGGGCTAACCGTTAGGCAACCCAATAGTCAACCCATGCATCACTGGAGCAGTTTCTCTCAGCTAACTTCTCAACATGCACCTTAAAGCATGCGCGACGATTGGTTTTCCTTTCGTATGATGTGTCCCGTCACCTTTTGGAATTCTATCGCGGTTATAACTTTCTGATTAACCATCTTACCCTCAGCTCAGCACTCAAAATTCTACGCTATATATTATCAAGACCTCTCTTTACAGCCTCATCATCTTTTTACTGTACGAATCCTCTCTCCTTGTCATTCTCAATGTCATATGATTCCTCTAAGCACTCGTCAGCGGAAGATGAAGGAACGGAAAAATAGAGAATGAAGCTGAAGCCGAGTCTTGATGATGTGAACCTTCCTCCGCCTATTGATGGAGTCTCATACTCCTTAAAGGAAATTCTTGGTAGTCGAGATTTGTGAAAGGCCATGATACCTTAGACTTTTGAGGATAGTATGCGAAATGGCTTATGCATCCTGAGGAAGGCAACTCTCCTCTTCATGATTTTAACAAAATTACACGCATGGATATCCAGTGCGGGGGTTATCATCTTCCAACCGTAGACTCGCGTTCCTCGACGGAGGCTTCCTCTTTCTGGGAGTCTTGGGTCACCTATATTCATTCCAGTCCTGATCACTTGGATACGCTCCACTCATTGGGGATAGAGGATGTAATATAGGCGTCTCTTTATCGCGTGGTCGTTAAATTCAAAAGCGACATGCTCCGGCTTTACTCTCGCTGGATATCTCAGGTCCATACTTTATTTTTTGCTTGGGGTGAGGCTGCTCCGGTGTTGGAAGATGTTGTTGCCCTACTGGGATTGCCGATACATGGATCTCATCTATACCGTGAAGCGGCCATCTATGAGATTATGGATGACTCAGATAACACCTTGTGTGCTTATTTGATTAGTTGTAAAGGCAAGTCCCGAGAGGCAATGACAGGGAAAAGAGGTGACTCCCAAGCAGAGGGCACTCGTCTCGAAGAAAAAAGCATCGTTGAGCCAGGAAAGTCAACCAAAGGGAAGTCTATGGTAACCTCGGCTTTGATAAGGCTGGAGAAAACTTTGATAGTTTGTAGCAAAGGTACCCCAACTCGTCCGATTGGTGGGAAGATAATGGCTGACACTATGAAGGGCCATGCTGCTTCGTTATCGAGTCAAGTTGCTCGAGGAAAATCTCCTTCCGTTCGTGATGCCAAAGTAAACAAGCTCGCCTCTTTTACTTTGTGGGTGAGATATTGGGATCCAACTGTTACTGGCAGAAAATTTGGCTCTCCTACACGGAAAGAAAAGGATCCTCGTGCTGAACTAGCGGCATTTTTTTCCTACTGGCTTTGTCACGACATTTTTGAACATAGCCCTCGTGATACCATCAAGACTGATCTCGTGCCGATGGCTGTACTGATATCACGAGGTATCTCTTTTTCTTTGACGACCATGTTCTTGGGTGGTTTGTATCGCCATCTAGATCTCCTCTGCGAGGACATCCGCATGGTGGACGCTCATCATGGAGTTGAGACCTTTGTCGCGGCCAATTTTATTCAAGCATGGGCGTGGGAATATTATCCCAAATACGTTCCCCCGGTCAATACCCTAGCTATTCTTCGCGAGGAGAGAGTCACGAGAGAGGATGGTACGGTTGAAATGGTCCCCATTACCTACTACTACCCGCGCATGGCCCTTTGGCGTGGGAGGGGGAGATTTACTAAGACCATCATCTTCAAATATATGGATGTTGCCAATGAATTCAAGCTTTTCACTTATCATGATGGTTGTTCTAGTTCTCTCCACTACGATTTTACTATGGAGGTTGAGGATGTGATCCTGGATACTTTGCAAGTTTTGGCAGTTGACGACTTTGATTCTGTCATGGCCTTGTTGCTTGGTTATCTCCCTGGATTTTATCTGGGTAATTTCATAGCGATGTCTGGCTCGACAACTAGGTTTTGACCAAGGGGTCCCCTATCCTTTTTCGTGTTCGTATTCTACTAAAGACATTATTATTAGAAACAAGTTCGATCGTTTTGTTTTAAAAGGAGAGACGCGAATGTCCCATCGGCCAATTCATTTCTCTTTCCTGCAACCTTCTCAAGCACGTGCTTTTTTTGTTTCTCCCAATTGGTATTCGTTTCATATGAAAGTACGTCGACAGACTCTAAACTTCTTTTACTACTTCCAGATCATCCGCCTGAATTATCACCGGATGATCTCAAGTTAATGCATGTATCATGTCGTATCAAGTTGCATGCATTGGTGGCGGAAGAACAGGGTCTTGTGTCTGGATCAAAGGATCGTCCCCTTCTCATCTTGACTACTAGTTGGACTCCTCCATCCAGTAAAGAGTTGTTGAGAAAACAATCCAAAAAGGGATTGATGCTTCTGCCTCCTTCGTCAAGGAAGAATACGGCTAAGATTAAAGTCCCCAAGTCGAGCCCCAACCTTTCTTCTGGACAGGTCTGTCTTGTGCTTGGAATTTCTCTATCTTCTTCGCTCTTCCTTGTTATTGTTGTTGTTGTTTATTTTTTTTATTTTTTATTTTTTTCTAAGATGTTGGTCGTGCATTGTCAGGGTAATGTCATTATTGGTTCCGTTGGATACAAGCCGCGTTCTTTTATGGTGGAGGAATATCTTGACGATCCCGAGCACGAGTAGTCGCCTCACCGTAGGGCTAAAAAAGGCTAAACGTGATGCGGGGTTTTTACCAGTTCCATATGTTCGTATGTACGCTTTAGCTGATATCTCTCCCTTGTCCCCTTTACAAGATAAAACCCGAGATATCACATGTCCATCCTCTTCTTTTTTTGCGGAACGTATGCATAGCTTGGACGTTGATTTGACACGCGGTGGTGGGGCCATCTCTCCGTGTGTAAATATTATGTATTTTAATCCTCTGGTGGCTACTACTTCTCAGTCTAGAGATCAACCTTGTGAAACACCTACCAGTTTGCTCAGTTCTAGTCATGGTGTTTCTTTTCGCTCTCAAATCGGTACATCTCAAGGCCATATGCTTTCTGCCGAGAATCCTTCTGCTTCTGGTAATTTTTGTTTTCCACGTGTCACCTTCTTTATTTCATGTTTGTCCTTTTTAGTTTGGTTTTTATCTTATTTATACGTCCATTTTGTTACCTTATTGTGTATCTATGTTTTTATTATATCTATATATATATATATATATTTATTTATTTAGGTTCTGCTAGTGGTTTCGACTTGTCTTCGGATTCTTCTTCTCTTTCTTCGAATCCTCACAAGCCTTCTCCCGCTTGAACACCTTCTCTCAATCCTCCACTTTCTGAGGTTAGTTCTTCTTTTAATTATTTAAGAACTTTTTTTAGAACATGAAAAAACGCGACAATAATTAATGCTTTTGCCTCCGTCAAGGAAGAATACGGCTCTTTTTCCAGCCAGTAAAGAGCTGTTGAGAAAACAATCCAAAAAGGGATTGATGCTTCTGCCTCCGTCAAGGAAGAATACGACTAAGATTCAAGTCCCCAAGTTGACCCCCAACCTTTCTTCTGGACAGGTGTGTCTTGTGCTTGGAATTTCTCTATCTTATTCGCTCTTCCTTGTTATTGTTGTTGTTGTTGTTGTTTATTTATTTTATTTTTTATTTTTTTCTTCCGGATGTTGGTCGTGCGTTGTCAGGGTAATGTCATTATTGCTTCCGTTGGATACAAGTCGCGTTCTTTTATGGTGGAGGAATATCTTGACATTCCCGAGCACGAGTGGTCGCCTCACCGTAGGGCTAAAACGGCTAAACGTGATGCGGGGTTCTTACCAGTTCCATATGTTCGTATGTACGCTTTAGCTGATATCTCTCCCTTGTCCCCTTTACAGGCTAAAACCCGAAATATCACATGTCCATCCTCTTTCTTTTTTTGTGGAACGTATGCATAGCTTGGACGTTGATTTGACATGCGGTGGTGGGGACGTCTCTCCGTGTATAAATATCATGTCTTTTTAATCCTCTGGTGGCTACTACTTCTCAGTCTAGAGATCAACCTTGTGAAACACCTACCAGTTTTCTCAGTTCTTGTCATGGTGGTTCTTCTCACTCTCAAATCGGTACATCTCAAGGTCATGTGCTTTCTGCCGAGAATCCTTCTGCTTCTGGTAAAAAGAAATTCCACGTGTCACCTTATTTATTTCATGTTTGTCCTTTTTAGTTTGGTTTTTATCTTAATTATACGTCCATTTTGTTGCCTTATTGTGTATCTATGTTTTTATTATATATATATTTAGGTTCTGCTAGTGGTTTCGACTTGTCTTCGGATTCTTCTTCTCTTTCTTCGGATCCTCACAAGCCTTCTCCCGCTTGAACACCTTCTCTCAATCCTCCACTTTATGAGGTTAGTTCCTTTTTTTTTTTAAGAACTTTTTTTTTAGAACATGAAAAAACACGACTATGATTCCGCCTTCAAAAAGGATGCTTCGAGCGTCACAAGCGGCTCAAAATGTGCACGGCATGTCGAAGATGACTTCGTTCTGGATACGCTCGAGGAGGTGGATGCGGCCACTCTGCTGGCTACGTTGGAAGATCCTAAATTTCGCTTCCCTATAGTCGTGGGAGATGACAAAGCTGGAGCGGATAATTCTTAAAGACTAATTCATGGCTTCTGGGTTCCCTCCCCTCTAGATTTACTTATAGGAAGATAATAGAGCGGGGTGAAGGCGGGTATCATTAAGAACATGAAGACTCTGGTTTTCATGAGCAAGGGTCTGCTCGAGGCCGTTGAGAGGCTTTCCCGCGTCGGTGATATACCTCCTAGTGTCGACAAGATGAAAGAGTGGAAGTCTTCAATTCTCACTGCTATGGATCTTCAATTCCATGTTGCGTGGTTGGATCAGTTATTGAACACGATCAAGAGTTAACATGATCCACACAAAAATCTTCTGACCGAGATTTCCAAACTGGAACAGGGCATTGAAGGCTTGACACGATCAGCTACGGAAAAGAAGGTTGCTTTGAACAAACTTCTCTCGGTTGTTTCTGGTGCTACTGAAGCAGCTACACAAGTTGATGCCTTTGTAGATCAGGCGCGCGGAGAGCTCGAGAAGAAGAAGCGGGACTTGGACGCTTTTGAGGAGGCTTGAATTTTCGTTGCTTGAAATGTTTTAATATGTTGTGTTTCTGTTTGACTTGGTTGATCTTCATTGCTTTCTCTTTCCCTTACCTTGGATTTTTTTTTTTTGAAGCTTATGATGGTGTGTTGGTTATTTTAACAGTTATTTATGTATTCATGGCATTTATTATGGTTGTGTTTATTCATTGATGGTGGTTATTGTTTATAAATAGAGCTTGTATCCCTTTATTTCATAATATTTCCTTCTTGATGGCTTATCCTGCAGATTCCACTCTTATTCGTAACTTGGAACAGAAACTGGAACGTCTGCTCAAAGAGTGTATTGCCGCAAAGACGTTGTGGGAGGAAGCATGCGTTGCTCGTGACGAAGTGCAACACCGTTGGTATCATGCTAACATTATCTATGAGATATTTTCGATTTGTGATCTTGCCACTGTGGCCCTTGAGGTCGCTTATTATGTGTATGGTTTGGAAAACGATGAACTGAACATTGCTGAGCACGCTCTTATAGAAGCTACTGAGACGCGTTGGCAGCTTGATCAAGATATTTATCGTACCAATAAGTTGCTCCGAGTTTTTCATGTTACGGATCTTAGTTTTTTAATTTTTTTAGTTTAGTTAGTTAGTTGTTTTTTTTCTTTCGTCAGTTACATCTGTAATTTATTTGAATGCTTGGGTGATTACTTTTGGACACGTGTCTTACTTGTATATACGACTTACTTCTATTTAAATGTTTTTTTTTCTTTTTATTTGTCTCATTTATCTCTTTCTTCCGCTAAGATATTCTCGCTTTTTTGCTCTTTCTCCCCTTTTTTTTTTGTAAGAATGGCTCATGAGTTACATGGATATACCTTAACCATGGCATCGGTAGCTGCAACCGTTGAGATTTCGGACGCGCGTAATGAACTCGACCATCTTATGGCTGTGAAAGCCGAGGTTGAGTTGTTGATGACTCATAGATTGGGTCATCGAGCTGCTATGGATGCCGCTTGGGAGGAGCAATATGCGACATTTAAGCTCGCTCGGAAAGTTCGTGTCGAGGCTCGTATTATGAGTGATGTCAACCGGATGCTTGAGGAGGCACATACTAGACGTCGTGTTGCTAACTCACAATATCAAGAGATCGTGTTGATGATAAAGGATTTGGATCGAGAGGTAGGGGTTTGTCGCACGATGGTGGCCGATCAAGATGATTAGTTTTTTCTTTTTTTTTTTGTTAGGGTGTGTGGTCTTTCCTATACTAGTCCAGAAGGGGCTATCGATAACATAAGAAATCCGTTATAAAATATTATTTAACACGAATTTTATGTATTATTCGAACTGTTATTTGTTAAGTCTGACTTTTTGTAAATAACGAATAGAAAACGTCATTAAATAGAAAACGTCATTAAATGTGACGAATTAAATATGTGATTTTAAGTTAAAAATAAAATATGTTTAAATTATACTATCTCCGTTTCAAAAAAAGATTTACTATCACTTTTTCAAATTGGCCTATTTTTTAGGCCAATTTGAAAAAGTGATAGTAACACTTTTTTAGAAACGGAGGGAATATTATATAGGCCAATTTGAAAAAGTGATAGTAACACTTTTTTAGAAACGGAGGGAATATTATCTAGTATAACAGTTATAGTATGTTAAATACAATAACAGATGATGTATTTCATAAATGGAGAGCTCAGTCCAATGGTTATTGGGTAAATATAATAACGATCAATATCTGTCATAAGAAAACGTTTTAAATAAAAATAAATATACTAATTAAAACGATAAGAAATAAAAATAAATATACTAATTAAAACGATAAGAAAACGTTTTACATAAAAATAAATATACTAATTAAAACGAGAATGTTCGTCATTTTTAGATTTAGGTATCCAGATTTTTTGAAGATTTAGATTTAGGTATTCAGATTTTTTGAACTTCATGAATTCAGTTTTGGTGTTACTGAAACTGATTTTGGTTAAATCTGGATGGGAAACAAAAATTTAAAAACACGATCGAAATTAATTTTATTAATTACCCAAAATAACATTTAAGAAATTAGAATCTCTGAATACAAATCAAGATCTTATGTTTCATTTGCTCACATGACCTTTAGTTCTCGATTCAAAACAGTAAACAGAAATAGTACAACAACAACAAATTTTCCCAAAACCTGTGTATGATTGAGGAAGTTCACCCCACTTGAAAACATTTCGGTTTTGTACCATTCTTTGTATCAATATACGACTTCCTTTCTCATTTCCTGTGGACAAATGAAATACATTGATGTTTCAGAAAATGATAAAGATCATGAAGATTAACAATTTTTGGTATGGGTCATATTTATGTTTGTTTCATCAACTGTTTTGGAGGCACGGATACGGTAAAGTTTATATATCAAGAATCAGAGGTGAGGAATAAGAGATGAATTACCAAGGAAGCTTAAAGGTGTCTTTCCACCATCCATGCTTTGAGCAGTTTGCAACTATTCTGTCCAGACGCACAATAATCTCAGAAAAAGTAGGCCTCACCGCAGATTCTACATCCCAACATTCTTCAATCAACCTGGAAAAAGAAGCATACATCTCAGTAATCTCGAATTATTTACAACTGTTTTTATAAAGATAACTCATTTTAACTTCCTTATGTTCCACAAACTTAACCAGAAAAAGAAGTGATATTCGATAACGAAAAGAAAACAGAAACCTTAATTAGGCAGTTGGAATAAGACTTACTGTTTTAGGTCCGGCTGCTACGTTCTTGACTTGGTTTTTAGTGGTGGTCTCATTTCCTCCAAGCAAATCATTCTTGCAACTTCATCTACAGGCTTGGAATGAAAATGTGGTGTTCCTTCAATCATCTGATAAAGTAAACAAAGACATCATCAGAAAACAAATATACTTCAATGCAAAAACAATAAGTACGAAAGAAAGCATACCTCATGCAGAATGAGACCAAATGAGATCGTGTCGACACCTCTATAAAATGTTTCATCTTTATATATTTCAGATGCCCTTTATAAACCTAAAAGGATAACAAAAAGAAAGAAAATGTTGTCGTAGTTAAATTTAAGAAAACTAAGAACATAAACTGCAAAATAAAAAATTTCTTATTTTCAAGGTATAGGCTCAGTTCTCCATTTACTTTTAAAAAAACAACAACTAGCATTCTACTTTGAATCAACTTAGTTTGTTGATTGCACTTTGAATCAGGTCTCATTTACATGAGTAAGAAGATATGGTAACATTATTCTATTCAAATGAATAAAATCTTGTGCATAGATAACAAACTGCAGATAACTAGACTGTTTTACAGCATGTGTGAAATCTCGCTCATTGATAATAAAACTGCACATAACTAGATGGTTTTACAACATGTATGAAGTCTCGCAAATGGACACAAAACTGCACATAGCGAGACGGTTTTACAGCATGTATCAAGACTTACTTGGACCATCAAAGCCTCTGCATGTGCTAGTTTTGCTTTGTCAGGTGATATTTTTCATAATTTTATCAAACCAAGTCCTGCCACTGCCACCTTCAGCTGACCCCCACTATCCAGCAAAAACAGTAAAGAACAGTACATCACCCACTTTGAGTACAGAATAGAATTCCAAACTGAAGTGCACTCAACCTAAAATAACAAAAATTTATAGACTTTCTTATTGAACTTTACAGCCTGCATTTCAATCACTTACTTTGGCTTTAAATCGCAATGAATGATGGGATCTGGTTTGCATTCATGAAGATAATTCATTCCCCTGCACACAATGGAACATGCATATCATAAATACTGTAACCAGCGACAAAATAATAAGATTTTTTGTAACTTTAAATTAATACGATACTTCCTCAAGAAAATATTGAAGTACCTTGCAATATCGAGAGAGAATCTTAAAGCTTTTGAAGGTGACAAAAGTCCTTTCTTAAGTAGATAGCTTCCACGATAACCCTGTAAATTCAGTGTTTGTTTGAGAATGATTAACTATGAATCTTAATGCCAGAATGAGTAAACATGCTGCAGATCCTCCTGGAAGCAAACTATTAGGTAGGAAAAGAGAGTAAAGAGATGGTAAGCTTTCATCTGAATACTCAAGGACAATATATCTAGTCTACACCCACAGACACCCCATACTAAAGGTACAAAAAAATCTGCATATTCCTAAGACAACCTCAAGATAGTAGATCTGCATTTTTTGCATTGCATTGGTATGTAAACATATCCTACTGTGCACCCTAATGAGTCATAAACTCTCCAACTACTCACCCCTTAACAATGCAGCCTCTTCCAAGTCAAGTATATATCAATATAACTATGAGATCCTAGACGAGAGTTTGGATGTAGCTTGCAAGCCTCTAATCCCGCAAACAAAGGTTGTAAGTTGTAACTGTCCTAAAGAGTGATGCTTAAGTTGGTCAAATATTAAAACTGGTGTAGTTATATCCTATAGGCATTCATAATTAAGGATACTTACTTTTGGATGGTACTCCAAAACAATTATCATCGGCATGTTTTGAGTAACAGCTCGAACAAACTAAACCACATTTGGATGCCGCACCCTCTCTAACAGTGTCAACTCAACTTCGAAGGCATTTCTGTTCCAGAGATGAGAAAGATTATAAGCCAACGCTGTATAACAGAAAAATGATAAAGGTTACAATTGAAATTCTGATATCAACACAATGCAGTGTAATCAATTTAATTCAGCACTTGGAAAGGCAAAAAAAAAGCCAAGGAAACATAAAATGACATATGAACATAGGCTTAGGGCTAAAAATAAACCAACTGGACTAGCTTGAACAGAGTTCCAAGTGTCATCTTTGTAACTGTCAGGATACAGTCAGCCTATCCAGTCATTATGTCCCAGTAGAAGTCTAAAAGCTTATGAATCAAGCTTCAACAACACTCCCAACAGCCAACAATTAAACATAGCAATCGTGACAAATGCTACCCAATTCAAGAAATTAAGACAGATGCAAAATGAGTAAACTCAGCACCCAAATGGCCCAACGACCAGAAAGTTAACATTGTCCTAGATCATGTACATTGCTATGGACAACACCAAATGCAGTCAATGTGTAAAGAAAACAGTAACTTCCACAAACGTCTAATTTCTCAACCTTACTAACTAACACCCACTGCATTACTGCTAACACGCATATTGCAAAACTAGTCGATTCAGCCCCACTCAAGTTAAATGGCCCTTCTCATGGATGCCATCAACTGCCTAAATGAAACCACCTTACACCAAATGATTAATATAATGAACAGTTCAAGTAAACCATTAATCTAAGTAATATGAGAGGATGACTTGAGATTAGATGTATAACAAAGTTCAAAGTAACATGCAAAGTAGATGAAACTAAAGAAACCCAGCAAACTATGCTAAAATCCCATACACAATCCATCAAATTCAACAGAATCAAGTCAACTACCAATAACAATTTTAAGCTAATAATTTCACAAGTAAACCCTTACTTGTCCCTTTACATGTTAATCAACAATTATGCTAAAAACCTTAACTTAAAATCCAAGAACTTACGAACACAGATCTGATGGTCCAAACAGGAAACATGGCTAAAACCCTAAAACCCAAATTAAACGAAATATATTAAAACTGATTTGAAACGAAATATATTAAAACTCAATAAATCTTACCATGAGGAAAAAATAGCAATCACAAACCCCCCTAAACCCCAAATAAACGAATTGAATTAAAACAACTTCATATCCATATGTATACCGCTTTGAGATCTGAGATACAAGAACTGACCGAGGAATTGGGTTTTGAAGATGTAAATTTAGAAACAGCTAACCATATCCATATGTATACGGTTCCAAAAATAGCTAACTTACCCTAACCAGTTAGTCTTTTAAAAACGTGGCTAGCTATTTTTAGAGAGCTGAGCTCAACAATCTTTATGTTAAATGACGGAATGTGTTAGGTTTTAGGGTTTGTCGGAGGACTTATATGAACGTGAGGAAATTGGAAATTAAATTCTTTTGGTGAAGTAAATTCAGAAATCACTTCTCTTTAGGTTTTGGGGCTTGTTGGAAGACCAATATAAACTATGTGAAAGATTTATGGCAAATAAGCCGGTGGATAATAATTTAACTTATAGAAATATGGCATTATATATGGGCACGTAATAGAAAATTAGTGTTGGGCTTCTAAAAACTAAAAATATATGTCGGATATATTCTGTAATTTAATGGTTCATCATTGAATCATATATCTAGTAAATTATCATGTTTTATTATAGTTTTTTTGTGTTAAATGATGGGCCCACCATTTTCATGTTATATGACGGTATTTGTCTGCAAAATCTTATTCACGTAATTATTTGTTATTTAAAAGCGTTATTAATAGCCTATTTTAGACTAGTGTTAGGGCATTTTATATTGTAAAGGTCAAGTTAACCGTGTGTTGTTAAATACTATAGTGTTCCCTTCTATTTAAAGAGATATTTATTTGTGCTGGTTTTATTATTTTGCTTTCCTCATATTTCATTCTTGCCTTTACGTTAAGTTTTTTTTTTTTTGAGAGATGTCGCGTTGTCTACATGGGTACATTTTGATCATGGCCTATGTTCCTACCCTTGTCACGCCTCTAGACAAGTGGGATGAACTTGAGCGGCTATTGGTGCTAAAGGATGAGGTGGGGATGTCGATGACGCATAGGCTGGCTCATCATGCCGCTATGCGCGCCGCGTGGTGGGAACAACATGAAACTCTTGAAATTGCTCGGGAACGTTGCTAATCATATCATGGTTGATGTACATGGATTACATAATGAGGCTGTCACCCAGTGTTACCCAGTGTTGTATGGCCAATTTGGCGTATGACGAAGCTGTGTTGATGATGAATGACTCAGATCAGGAGATAGTCACTTGTCGTGCTGTGATTTCTCATCAGAATGATTAGTCCTGAAATTCTGTTGGTAGCTTAGGGTATCTTCGATGTCCATTAAATATGATTTTAAATGCTTTTAGGTGGTATCTCTTTTCCGTATTCCTTATATAATATAGTTCTTTCCTAATTTGGTAGTTTTATGTTTGTTTTATCTATGTCTTTCCCATATACTTTTTTCCGACTCTTTTATCATGGCACGTGTGTACTTGACATCCGAAACTGCTCGTTTAAATCGTATGTCTAGTGCATTGTGTGTTGCATTCGACTATTTTGAAAAGGAAAATAGTATTTTGCATTCTTACTTCACGGATGCTGATCGTTTGTTGTAGGAAGCGCGCCATAAGGGCTTGTTGCTTCCCCCTCTATTTTTTTGAGCCACATCGTTATTTTCGGGAACGTCGTTTTGCTACTTATTTCCGATGTTGGGATGTGTATCAAGCGATACAAGTGGCTGAAACGACTTTTAACTCGGCCCTGACAGTGCTTCAAGCCTTTCCGTGAGAATTATTATCTTATGCTTTCATTCGTAGGTCCCCTTTCTTTTTCTTTAGAAGTATTTTTCCTCTTATTTATATATCTACGGTGAAACGCCGGAAGGATGCCTTTTAAAGGGCTGCCAGTTCACTTGACTTTGTGTCATGTTGTTCATGTGGATTTTCTATATATAGTAGGAATGTGTGCTAATTTTTTTTGTGTATAATTCTACTATGTCCTTTTTTTTTTTTGCACATGGCGTATTCTATCGGAGGTGTTCTTAACGCTCATCTTGTCAAAAGAGACCAACTAATTGTGATCGATTTGTCATTGGAAATACGTAACCCTAGGCACGATTTTTTTCAAAGCGAATGTGGACGGGTATGCCCACCTCGTGGAAGCACATAAGCTCTCGTTTGCTGCCAGTCAGACGCTTTATTTCCATAATATGGATCTTTACGCCGATGCGCTGGGATCTGGAGATGATACTTGCGCACAGTTATCTGAATCATTTGTTAATGCTCGTAAGGAAATGGGATGTTGTAAGCGGAAGTTGGCTTTCGCGGCTATGCATTTGAGCCGCACACGTATTTGTCTCGGGCTTGAATAGATGTATTGTTCAACTTTAGTCAATGCTTTGTATATTTTTTTTGAAATGATGGTGTATTGTTGCTCGTTGTGTTCCTTTTGTTAAAAAAAAGGGAGACCGATCCTAGTCACAGCAAAGAGTACACCTTTTCTAGTTTTAGCAAGAGAGAAGATACATATATTAGTGTTATTCCTTTTTCTTTATAGACTTTTCTTCTTAACCTCTTTTTGACATATGTCCTTGCAAACCCCTTATTATTACCAAAATGGCATCCTCCTCAATTTTATCCTCAACTCCTCTTTTTATTCCCTCCTTATCCCTATATTTCCATGGATATTCTTCCAAGAGCCTGGGTTTAGTCCCCTAATTCCCCTGTAACCGATGGTCTATGCCTATCTAGCAGGAATGACTCCCCTTATCAATAAATAGCCATTTTTCAGGTATCAACAATGGGCTCAGTTGCCGAGTTTGGATGGTGCTTGTTAGACCGTAATTTTTGACCGGGGGACACTAACAACCTCTGTCCATTCATCCCTCAAATATAGTGGGATGACAGAGTTTTTGGTTTTCAGGTTGTCAAAGAGTTGAATTAAATTGAGTGTAACGATTATTTTTTATTTTATTTTTTATAAATTTAGGGTAACACATATATTAATTTAGTAGCATTCTATTACACGAGCTACGTATACGTAGCCTTCATTAAAGGAAATAAGAGAAATTGCATCTAAAGCTAAGAAAATCAAATGTTTATAATTCTTCAAATACATAGTATATCTTCGTTCTCCTTCGGTACCCATTGAGTTGTCTTCTATTGTTGGAGATATATGTAAAATTTTAGCCCCTTTGCTCGTGATAAAACTATCAAGATGAGGTCCTGACCATTTCTATCAATCTTGATAGAAAGGCTTAAACATGATGAAATAATCCTCTTAATCATTGAGAAGGCGTTATAACCTTCTTCCCAATCGAAGATTTTAAGAGTGAAAGTTGTATCTCATAAAATATACAAGAATTCGCGGCCTAGTTCATAAAACCAAACCAAAATTGTACACATCGAACAATAATTTCAACATCAAGTCGTTTCACGGAAGTTCTCATTTTCTGAAGTAATTGAAAAACAAAAACTTAAAAAGATTACAAAGGGGATACTATGAATTACACATTTAACTAAGACATAAATTAAATATAAAGTTGGTACAATAAAATATAAATACATGAATTACACATTTAACTAAGACATAAATTAAATATAAAGTTGGTACAATAAAATATAAATACATAATGAGAAAATGGATAGATCTGGTGGATTTATGGGTTTGAATGAGCAGGGGTAGTATGTTCTTATTATTACGGGTAGCACAGATAAAAATTCACGACGGGTAAAACACCAGATTCTTCACGGATTTATTAAAGAGGCGACCCATGAACAGAAAAGGAGGATCTGCTCCATGAACCCGGCATACCCAAGACCCGTCAAAATTAAACCGTAGACATGATATTTCCTTTTTCTTTTATTTATTTTTTATCAAGGGCGTCTTAGACCAGGAGTAAGATTAAACAAGACAGGGTCAAGGGGGCAAGAATCAAAGATCAATCACAAAAAAGAGATCCAAATAAACCACTACAATCACTACAAACTTAGAAGAATAAGGAAGATATTGATTTAAGAAATTAAAGACAGATTTTTTTATTCAAAAAATCAACAAGGAAGAAGACAAACAATCAAGATATAAACCATGAATCAAATTAAAGATAGTCTTCTTTTTTGAAGACAAGATGTACATAACCTTTTTAAACCCCATTTTAAAGAAATTCACTTGATAGTGGACAGAAGAAAAAGAATAAGGAATCATCAGCATAAAAATGGAATTAAATGGTAAAGAAGATAATCCCAGCGATCTAAGCCACAAGATCAAAATTTGAGGTAAAACTTTTATCTATTAACCCGGGATGACCATGATTAAGAATCTCAAACCATCAAACCAATAAAAAGGGAAAATAAATCAGTAGAAGAAAGCAAACAAGAAATGGAAGGAGAAATCAAAAGAAGTTCCAATGACGTACATAGATTTAATTGAAGAATCTCGAAAACTAAGTCTAAAAGTTCCCCTTTGTACTACTACTGTCATACTCATCCCCCTGCTCATAAACCTTACTTTATCCGAGATCTAGCCTTGAAATTACTCATCCATGGAGGCTGAGTTTGAAAGGATATCAGAAGAACTTTTATTTTTATGTGAACTACTTGTGCAGGAACTGTTATGATAAATAACTCGTCTTGAAACAAGAAAATCCAGCATTTATAAAAGGGATATCAAACCTTTGTGGGATACAATTTTATATAAAACAAATTAATCTTTACCACTATATTTGTGATTTTTTTTTTTTTTGAAACATTTACATCTTTGAATTGGTATCCCTTCAAGGATTTAGTATCTCCATTTATAAATCATGAGGAAATCATGAGGAAATCTGTGTTCAACAGTATCTTTCAACAATCAGTATAGGGAGACAAATAGTGCTGCTGATATCCTAGCAAAAAGTGATAATTTTAGAGGGTAGTTGGACTAACAGTCCCCCTTATGTAGCAAAGAGACAAATAAACAGTTGTTTATGTGAAAGACTCTATGGATAAAGCGCACACTCTTATCATAGATTTTTCTCTTTAGTTTTTAGATTCTAGCCTCTTGCTAACTTATACTCCGTATATATCTACAGATTTAAAGATGTAGACAAATAAATTTTTTACGTTGAACGATAAAAAAATCCTCGCTTCATATTGGTTGAAATAAGGGTTTTACGGTTTTTGTGAAACGTGAATTTTGGTGAGGCCATTTGGCAACGTATGGTTGGTTTAAAAAAATTAGGGAAAAAATAATAAAAAGAAAAATTCTGTCTTACCGTGTTTTAAACTTTATGAATAAACATCAAAACAAAACCAAATTTGGAGTTCGTTAGTATTCGATTCCAAAATTAAGAACCTACCATATTCAGAAATCGTGACTACGTTAGAAAAAAATAATATAAACTTAACTAATCTAACATATTAGTTTATTAAAAAAAATGTAAACCGATGTTTATTAATTATTTTAAAAATAATTTAATTATGTTTAAAATAAATCTAATAGAAGCTCGGTACATAGTACGGGACAAAACTAGTATATACAAAAGAAAACAAAAACAAAAACGAGCGACTTTTTGTCTAGAGCAGGTGTTGATCAGGATTTGATCCCAAGTGTTTCAGTTTAGAGTGATCATACACTCTAAGCTATGTTGATTGCGGATCCACCACTTCTTCTTTTTTTCCCAACAATATTCATTCCATACATGACCAATCAAAATAAAACTAAAAATCACTCCATACATGAAATTTTATTATAGAATCCTGAGATAACATTTGCACTTAGGTAATTCAACCGGAGAAAATAAATCTTTAATAGCACAAACGAATTAGCAAGTGATAGAGAATCCGGAAATATTAGAATTACTTAAGAGTTTTGTATAATTGCATATTTGAGTAGTTCAAATTGCATTGCTGTGTAGTAAATGATACACAGGGCTTCAACTGCAACAACCCCCGCCTTGAGAAGGAGACCCGTTGTTCCCTCCATATCCCACTTTTATTATTCCATACGACTCTTCTTTTGATACATCAAACACACCATCCCGAGTCTTCTTGTATATTACGGCAGCTGTGCTTATGAACGCCTCCTCAACATTTTGTGCAGTCTTTGCTGAGGCCTCCATAAATATCAATCCATTCTCCCTGGCAAATTTTTCACCTTCCTCGGTACTAACTGCTCTTCTATGAGCAAGATCACCCTTATTGCCAATGAGCATGATTGTCATGTTTGCATTCACATGCTGCCTTACAAATTCCAGCCAGCTAGCCAAGTGATCGAAAGTTTCCCTCCTCGTGATATCATAGACTAGCAAAGCACCAGCAGCACCTCTGTAATAGAATCCAGTAATTGAGCGGAAGGATTCTTGACCAGCAGTATCCCATATTTGTAGCTTTATTGGCTTGTTGTCGATTGTGATCATTCTTGCCCCAAAATCAACACCTATGGTTATGTCATGCACGGGCTGGTACCGCTTGTCGGTAAACTGCAGAAGAAGGCATGATTTTCCAACTCCAGTATCTCCAATAATAATATACTTGAAGAGATGAGCATAAGACATCCTTCAGTTTTCAGAATTC
Source organism: Papaver californicum (assembly GCA_023531435.1). NCBI lineage: Eukaryota > Viridiplantae > Streptophyta > Magnoliopsida > Ranunculales > Papaveraceae > Papaver > Papaver californicum. Next base: position 4,144,187 of record JAJJMC010005091.1, read on the forward strand.
CAAATGTGTGATCATATGGACACACACTGGTGAAAAAGAGAAGGAAGAAGGTTTGTTCGATGAAGCAACGGCTCCACCACATGACATTTTGTTTACGCATATATGTTTATACCGAAACACGTTTCCCAAATATCAATCATATACTTTTCATCCAGTAGTCATGGCTTATGGCTCCACTGTTTTACATTACACTAAACTAAGTTACACCGACACTAAACCTCTAGCCTTTTCAAATTACACCTAAAATTATACTCTTTCCGTCCCAAGAAAAGTGGTACTTTCACTTTTCCTGGGACGAAAGTAGCAGTAAAACGATAACACTTTCCCATTAATACGATAAAATAGTAAACCTTTTGTGTAGACTCTATAAGGGATACGTGAGTTGAAGAAGGAATATTCAGCAGATACATGGTAACTCTATATAGCATATCTAGCCTACATTGAAAAAAGAATATCTTGGCATTGACTCCCATATTATTAGCAATATTCTTGCCAGATTCTACAGGCATAATTATAGTAACTATGTATATCTTGTTTCCTATCTTATGTTGTAATATCCTGTATATATACTCATATACACATATCAATAAAGGTGTGGGAAATTATTTGGGTAAAAGCTTTACCGTATTCTAACTTCTATATGGTATCAGAGCAGTCAAATCTCCAACGAGAAACAATGGATTCCTCTACTTCAAGTCAAACACCAAACTTCACTATCAATACCCAATCTCCCTCCACATCTGATAAGCATCTTATTGCACTCAATATCACCACCCAAATCAATGAAAAACTAACCCCCACTACTTTTCCCCAGTGGCGTGCTCAATGTGAAGCACTTCTTATTGGATATGATCTCCTCAGCTATGTTGAAGGAACCTTCTCATGTCCAACTTCAGATGGATCCCCTACAGATGAGCTTCATAAGACTCATTGGATCAGACAGGACAAACTTATCCTCAGTGCTATTCTGGCATCTACTTCAGCTTCCATAACACCCCTGATAGCCACAGCAAAAACCTCTCATGCAGCCTGGAAAAAGCTTACCCACCTATATGCTAGCCGGTCTAGGACTAGAGCAATGCAGTTGAAGGAAGAACTCACATAATTCAACGTGCAAACAGAAGTATCACAGAATACCTTCATGCTGTGAAAAATCTGGTAGATGAACTAGCCATCATAGATCACAATATCTCCGACGATGACCTGACACTGTATGTGTTAAATGGTATAGGTCCGGAATTTAGAGAGATCGCAACACCAATTCGTACCAGAGAAACATCTCTGACGTTTGAAGAACTGCATGACTTACTAGTTGGTCATGAAGCCTATCTAAGGCGTCTTGAAATTTCAACACAAAGTGCTTTTATATCTGCTAACTATACACACACAAGATCAGCAACACAGGAAGGCCGTTTTCAGAGACCTTACAGACAGAACGATCAACCCAGACAGTACTCCAACAACAACTCAGGCAGGTACCCAACAGGACCGCAGCGTGATGGAAGACGCTACAACACAGGACCGGGTAAGCCAGCTTCATCCAGTAGGCGTTACCAACCAAAGTGCCAACTATATGACCAGATGGGTCACACGGCCAAAGCATGCTCACAATTTCAGTCACAGCAAGCGTCTGTGAACTGTGCTACCACAGCCGCAGCCAAAGACAAAAGCTGGCTTCTCAATTTGGCAGCATCTCACAACATCACATGCGATCTATCAAACCTATCCATACATTCAGAATATGATGGAACTGATAAAGTAATTCTTGGTGATGGCTCAGGTTTGACTGTCTCACATGTTGGTTCATTAGCTTTAACAATGCCACATCGAACCTTTACACTAAGAGACACTCTTTATGTTCCCAATCTCCGTAAAAATTTAATAATTGTGCATCATCTAACCAAACAAAATGATGTTTTTGTTGAATTTCATCCGTTCCATTTTTTTGTGAAGGACAAGATCACGGGAGCGATTTTACTAAAAGGAGCATGTAGCAATGGCATCTACACTTTCCCGGAATCATTGACAACGGCACCAAAGGTCGCTAATGTGCATGAAATGACCTCGGTTGAAGGATGGCACGAGCGACTGGGATATCCTTCTCTTAAAATTGTCCACAATCTCATTAAGAATTTTTCTCTTCCTATTTTCGCTCATAAACATTTATCTTCAATTTGTAATTCATGTTCTATTAATAAAGCACATAACAACCTTTTCGTGTCACAAGTCTACAAAGTCGTGAACCACTTGAGCTTGTTTATACAGATGTTTGGGGACCTGCAAGTTATACAGGGATTGATGGTTCACGTTATTATCTTATTTTTGTGGATTATTATACGAAATATATATGGTTCTATCCTATGGCTACAAAATCTGGTGTCTCTACAATCTTTCCGCAATTCAAAAAACTTGTCGAAAATCGCTTTCAGAAACCCATAAAAACCTTGTATTCAGACAATAGAGGTGAGCATATTGCTTTAAAATCTTTCCTCTTGCTTCATGGAATTACTCATCTCACTACTGTTCCTCACACTCCACAACAAAATGGTGCTTCAGAGTGTCGACATCGTCATCTAGTCGAAACAGGTCTCACTCTTCTTTATGATGCCAATCTAGATTACTCCTTTTGGCCATATGCTTTCCAAACAGCTTCTTATCTCATAAACCGTCAACCCACACCTATTCTCAAGAACAAATCTCTGTTTGAAGCTCTATTTGGTCAATCCCCAAACTATCTAAAGTTGAAAAAGTTTGGGTGTATTTGTTATCCCCTAACAAAAGCATACAACTCAAACAAAATGCAACCAAAATCCAAAACATGTATCTTCATTGGTTATTCACCAACTCAAAATGGGTACAAATGTTTTGAACACCCACAACACCTCCTTCACGGTCCCTCTGTGACCCGTGCTCCTACTCGGTCATCTCCCAACACTCACCAGCTCTTCCCACCTGACTTCGGTCCTTCATCAACTATATTACCATCCACAGGTGCACGTCAGTCTTCAGGGAATGTTCTTGCTACTGCTGCATCTCCTCCAGGTAACTCCGCCACTCTTGCTTCTTTACTTCATGTTGCTTACCCTGTTGTAGACAATAGCCAGCACCCTTGTCCAACAGAAAATCGGTCTTCCATCTCTACAGCATCACCGGAACTGCCTGCCAACTCTCCAGCATCACCAGAACTGCCTACAACCGGTGCCTACTCTCCAACAGCGATGTCTACTGTAGCCCAGGGATCTCCACAAACAGTTCCAGCTGAAGCCAGCAGCACACGCGAGTCTGATGCCTCCCCGAAAACACCAGCATCAGATGTATCTCCGTATACAGCAACACCGTTTGTAGCTCAGGAGATCACTCAACAATCCCAAGTTCAACGTGCTAATAACACGACCACACGGTCCATGAACCAAATTTTCAAACCAAAACAGGTACACATAACTTCGAAACATCCTCTTCCGCACATCATTGAACCCAGCAGTGTTAGCCAAGCATTGGCTCATCCTCAATGGCGTGAGGCCATGTCTGCAAAAGGTGACTTCCTTAATGAATCATGGTACATGGGATCTCGTCTTACCTCCAGGTGAGTGTCAACCAGTTGGGTGCAGTTGGATCTTCAGGGTCAAGAGAAAGGCTGATGGCTCAATTGACAAGTTCAAAGCTAGACTTGTGGCAAAGGGTTACAACCAACGGTCGGGCATTGACTACACAGAGACCTTCAGTCCTGTAGTTAAACCAGCAACAATACGAACTGTACTCTCCATTGCGGTCATGAATGGATGGGTATTGCGGCAAATGGATGTCAACAATGCGTTTCTGAACGGGCCTTAACAGAAACGGTTTTTATGACACAACCTCCAGGTTTCAAGGATGTGTCCAAGCCACATCATGTGTGCAAGCTTCACAAGGCCATCTATGGGTTAAAACAAGCACCACAAGCCTGGTATAATGCACTCAAAACAGCCATTCTTCAATTGGGTTTCCGCAACTCAAAGGAAGATTACTCTTTGTTCATATACAGTCAAGAAGCCACAGTATGTTATATGTTGGTTTATGTGGATGATCTTATCATCACAGGGAACAACTCGGAGTTTGTGATCTCTACCATTACAAAGTTAGGAGATATGTTCTCTCTCAAAGACATGGGTTCTCTTCACTACTTCTTAGGAATTGAGGTAATTCCCACAAAGGAAGGCTTGTTTCTTTCTCAACATAAGTACATTCGAGAACTATTGAACACTAAGAGCATGAGTGATGAAAAAGACGTCTTCACCCCTCTCTCAACATCACAACCTCTTCAAATGGTTGATGGAACATCAGCTGTGGACAGTTCCGAATTTCTTCGTTTAATAGGCAACCTTCAATATCTGTCTCTGACACGACCAGACATCTCCTTTGCAGTCAACAAACTATCTCAATTCATGCACAAGCCAACTACAACTCACAAGACAGCTGCCAAACGGCTACTCGGGTACCTAAAGCAAACTATCTTTTATGGCATTCAAATTCTTAAGAATGGACCTTCCACTCTTCGGACATACACAGATGCTGATTGGGTCGGAAACATGGATGATCGCACATCAACCTCTGCCTACATCAGTTTCTTGGGCTCAAATCCAATTTCCTGGTGCTCTAAAAAGCAACGTGCGGTTGCGAGATCGTCTACAGAAGCAGAATATAGGGCTCTAGATAATGCTGCCTCTGAATCAATGTGGTTGTTAACATTACTCCGTGAACTTGGATTTCCACTTAAAGACCCTCCTCAATTGTTATGTGACAACATTGGAGCCACTCACCTGAGTCTTAATCCAGTCAATCACTCACGCATGAAGCATATTCAGATAGACCTCCACTTTGTACGTGATTTAGTTCAGAAGAAGAGTCTTCAGGTTAGGCATGTTCATACCCAGGATCAACTTGCGGATCTTCTGACCAAACCACTGTCGAGACAACGTACAGCTGTGCTGCGCAGCAAGACTGGCCTTGCCGATGGAACCCCAATCTTGCGAGGGCGTATAAGGGATACGTGAGTTGAAGAAGGAATATTCAGTAGATACATGGTAGATGTATATAGCATATCTAGCCTACATTGAAGAAAGAATATCTTGACATTGACTCCCATATTCTTAGCAATATTCTTGCCAGATTCTACAGGTATACTTCTAGTAACTATGTATATCTTATTTCCTATCTTATGTTGTAATATCATGTATATGTACTCATATACACATATCAATAAAGGTATGAGAAATTATTTGGGTAAAAACTTTACCGTGTTCAAGCTTCTGTAGACTCTACATATGAAAGTGGCCAATTGCTTTACTCTAGGCTATCTAAATGCACAAAAATAAAATGTAAATGTGTTTTCTTTTAGCGGATGAAATTGGGTACTGAAAAAGATAAGACAACTTAAAAAAGAACAACATCTGGCCATCTATATTATAATCTCGATTGTTATTACAGTACTTTAAATCCGTTTTACACGAGGGAACGACCACGGCGGTGTCGATGTGATCCTTGTTCCTTGTGTTCTTCATGTTCATCTTCATGATCATGGTCTCGTCCATTCAAAACAATGTCGTTAGAAACCTCAACAGTAGTACCAATCTCATTAATATCATGTGTTACTCCTTTTTTTGATGTTGTCGAAGATGACGATGACATCCGAAATGCAGATTTTAATCCATTCATCAACTTCCAACCGAATGTTGTCCTTCTTTTTGGATTGTCATTAAGAGAAGATAATCTTTCTAGAGAGGGAGTAGAAACGGAAGATGAAGTTGATGAAGAACCACCACCACCATTTCTTTCACCTCCTGATGACACTCCAATATTACTGAAACGGAAACTGACCAAAGAAGTTGACCCTCTTTCTCCTCTTTCAATCTTATTTTCTGATGATGACGAATTAAACCGGAGACTTACAGACCTACCAGAACCAGTTTCATTACCGATTTCTCTCTTCTTCTTCTCAATATCATGATCATACAATACTTTCTTCATGCTCAGTATTTCTCTTTCTAAATTTTCAATCTTGGAACTCGTTGATTCAACAGATGCTTTGAGCTGAGCAGATTGTCGAAGTGCCGCGTCTCTTTGGAGAATCATGCCAAGACTGAGTACTGCAGACTCTTCTTCGATAATCTCATTGTTTTCTTTCACTTTCTTTGGTTGTTTCTTGTATTGCTCCTGCTGCTGGTTGTTATTCTTCATTGACAGAGTGGTGACAATCGAGTCACGTGTATTGAACTGTTCCACAAGCATTGCTCGAATTATGAACCTCAATGGCATTCTAGGATTCTGTACTGCATTCACGATTATGTTTGATGATAACTTGTTACAATCTATTGAACTGCATATTTTGGTTTTCTCTTCTTCCTTCAGTTTCTCACAATTTTCCTATAGAACAGAGATGTTTAAGCAGAGTGTAGGAAAATGAAAGGGTCAAACAAAATCAAATGGATTCGAATTTACCTTGAAATAAGAGTCAACGGTTCTGTAGAGAAGGTCATGACTACGAGTAAGCAAGTAATGCATAGAATCGGCGATTAATTCAAAGTCTTCAACTCTCAATGACCCGACTTCATCCATCCAACTGCAAATACCGTAATTCCCATTAATCAAATCCAGCGATTCAATACATCTACTAGCTAGTAACGCCGTTTCCTCAGCTTCAGGGAGTAAACCCAAACAAGAACGGAGAATAATAACGGCGTAATCCTTGTTAACGCTAACAGCTTTAGAAAAATACAATTCTGTTATAAATTTTAAGTTCTCTTCTCCGCCGTTGGTATTGTTATAATCCTCGTTCATATCCAATAACTCAGCTGCAATTCTAAGGGCAGCCACATTAAATGGCGTTACAATGACATGTGAACTGTAACAGAAATCCGCAACTGTGGCGAATGTTTCTGCCGTTATATTCAACGGCGGAGTAAGAATTATAACGGAGGATTCCTTCAGTTCTCGTTTCAGATATCCACTTTTCGATACCAGAGGATCCTATGGAACAAAATGCAGATATATTAAACACCCTCTGTCTGGTTATTAATTACTGAAATGTACTACTCATTGACTCAGTTCTAAACAAAAATAAAAAAAGTTTATGTTAGGTAATTGTTTAATAGCCGTCGGATGACAAAGATTTGGTTCGATATACGTGGGAATTAATAATTTAACGGCTAAAAACATTATTGTTCGTTAAAATGCACTTGGGGTAATATCATAATAATCATGATTCATAAATAGTACTAACTACTCACAAATATCAAAACAAATTCTCTGAAAACGCCTTAAAATTCCACCAAAAAATAATTATTTGGTTTTAAGTGGTGGAGTATGATGAGTTACAAGCATGCAAAAAATTCTTCACCACTAAGAGAAAAAAATAACGCTTCAGTTGAATTAGAGTGAAAATTTAAGGTTAAAAAAAACGTATGGAAAAATGCATCCACGTTTGTAAAAATGAAATTTATTACCTTGTGAAGATGAAAGGATTGATCCTGAACTTTGATCAAGACATCAGTTTGGAATCCTGTAGCTTTTGACCTTAAACAAATTGGAAAGAAAAAGAAATTATTAATTTATGGTACTGATTTAAAAAAACAAGAGAAATAACAATAATATTACCAAGCTTGTACTGTGTTATCAAGGCTTGATGGTAGATGAGTAGAAGGAGTGAGTAAAAGGGAAGAAGAAGTGGAAGAAGGAGAAGAAGCATAATATTCTTCTATTTCTTCATGATCTTCTTCTTCGTAAATGGTTTCTACTACCTCTAAATCTTTCCAACCTCTCATTTCTCTCGATCTCTGTCTCTCTAGAGATAATCTAAAAGCTCTCTGTTTTAACTAGAGATGAGTTTTGCAAATATATTATATAATACTATATAAGTTAGGGAGGTTGTCTAATTCATGTAGAAGAAGTGTATGTTAATTGGGGTTTAGGTTGGTGCATTGAATGCAGGCATGTGAAGAATCATAAATGCATTTGCTAACATTCACTTCCATTCCATTTTTATTTTATTTCAAAATTTTGAATCCTTTTAGATTTCGGGTTATACTCACATCGAAACAATGCTAAATCTGATTTCTCCAAATATGAGATTTTTTATGGACCATTCCGACTTGGTCTATCACATCCGGATACACTTCGTTTCCCCCTTTTTTAGGCTCTAATGTTTTGGAGGGAATTCCTTTTTGCTGATTCGATGATCTTGCTCACCCATAATTTCTAACATAAGTGCCAGAGTGGCGCCATCTTCGAAATGGTGTAGTTAGGAAGGATTTGTTTTTGTGAAGGGTTGCTCTCATCTCCTTGGACCGTAGATGGATATATGTTTACATCATAGATATTTGGTATCTCTTTGAAGGAACGGACCAACTGTACATACAATACCATAAATACGATGTGAAGCTTTTAGCCTTCTACAAAAGAACTCCAGTTTCTAGTTGGCTGATTAAATGGCTTTCTATACGTCTAACTTAAGGGTATTGCATTCACCGAACATAGCCCATTAAATTTTTTGAAACTTCTTCTAATCTTTTCTACCACACAGCGATTAATACCTACTCAAATCTATGGTATTCATCAATTACTTAATCTTTTACATATTAAAAAAATAAGAATTTTAATTCCTCACCACGTTCATCCTATCCGATTTTTTGTCTGAGTTTTCGTGCTTTTAATCATTTAATTGCAGTGAAAAAGGGTTAAAACTTGAGTGATTTTGATAAAAATTGAAAATTGATTATCAACCTAGAGATTCAGCTCAATACAAAGCAACTGCTGGTCAAAAAATCGATTTTTGGGTACGCTTCAGATCCGACCCACTGTTCTATATTCTTTATGTGAGACTGTTGACAGTAATCATATAGTTGTCCACACCTGAAAATATGAGTTGATTTTTTTTTAATGCATAATAAAGTTTGAAATCAAATTATGCTTTACCCAGGCAGAGTTTATTTGGGTGCTGGGTCACAAATGGTTTTACGGCATGAGATGCTGGAGTGGTAACTGTAGTCTCTAGGTGCTTTCAAAAGCCGCTATAATTGGAAATATAAATGTTGCATCTCTAGTAATCAAGCCTGTTCAGGACAGAGGGAATCAGTTAAGGCCTCTTAGGATTGTAATCTAGTTTGGTTTTGCACCAAATGTTTGTAAAATGGTTTGGTACGTATTCAGATTCCTAGAAACCATTCCTCGTGGTTTTGGTTATGGTACAGGTCCGAACCGTACCATGTTCAGCCCTAACTATAGGAATGCCCATATTTTCGAGAGTTATAAGAATAATTCTCTTGAAATTTTTGATTTAGAAACTCAACATACAAATACCTGATATTGTACATGCTTGGTTCAATCCAAGTCTAATGTTGTTTGCTAAGTAACAAAATTGCCCGGTAAGGGGAGTCTCAGACACGTATGAGGTCTTCAATGTCAGGTAAGCTACTTGAGCCATCTAGTGATCCTTTAGCAGGACGGCTCACAACCAGCTGACCACACGCACCCATTATATCCTGACCCATTTGCTTTCTGATTGTCGTCCGAATATTATAAGTACCTCTAAGAATCTGTTGGAATTTTACAACTCCCTGATCAGTACTGGTACTGAATTTACTCAAGCTCCCAATTGGATTGAAAGGTATGAGATTTATAACCTGTTCCGAAAGAAAACACAAATTATTACATCAAACATCAAAAAAACAGGTCTTTCTTAAAGCATAAGTATCATCACTTAAAAGATGATTCATGTGATCCTGTCAAGAAAACAGGTAAGACTGGTAGTCATGAATCATATCCAAACAGGTTTTTCTAGCATTCTTCAAGAGTCGACAAGGATTCAGCAATTTTTCCATCTTAATCTAGACTTGAGAGTGGAGATATCCTTACCACTTGCAATGTTTGAAGCAATTTTGCAAGATCATGGGCCTGCTGCTCGCCATCATTTATCCCATCAAGCATGATATACTCGATGAATATTTTCTGTTGACTGATAAACAGAGAACACAAATTAGGTATGTTCTACAACTCAGAATGGGAGTATCAAATCCATACCTTTTCTGTTGAAAGACATGTAGGGAATCCATGAGTTTATCTAGAGAAAAACTTGCAGCTGTGGGCATTATCTGACAACGGAGTTTTTGATCCGGTGCATGTAGTGAAACTGCCAAGTTCACAGTTGGTAGATCATCGTGGAGCTTTTTGATAGCATGAATAATTCCAACCTACAATATCAATCACAATGATTACACATACATTCTGATTTAACTAGTTATTGAATTAGAAATCTCAAGTCTATAAATTTTTGACTAGTAACATCCTTTAAATACTTCAGCAGCAGTTTCACCACTGAAATAAATGGCACCTCTCATTATCCAAGATCATCTCCAGAAAGATGGAGGCACCACTTTGGAAGTTATAGTATTCGTTTACTTTCTGTTGGGACTATAGTCACTCTACCTACAACTTTCAAATGCTCAAGCAATATTATGTATTTGAGGACTACGGGTACGAACTATGAAGTATCAGTATGTTTCACAGAGATTTGTTTGAGATTGGGACATTACGTTATACATTTTGCAACAAAAAACTTCACAAGAATTGGCATTAGAACACAAATAAAGTATTTAATATTTATTAAGAAGTCCCTCTTTGAAGTGTTTCACTTTTCTTTTCATTAATCTGTTCACTCTTGTATGTGTATGGGAGAAGAAAATGTGGTTATTCTGAGAGTCATGTGTGACAACTGCAGTTCAAATAACTCGTGTGCAGGAAATAACAAGAGAAAAAAGAACTGGTGCGTTGCTTATTTTAGGTAAGTACCAAATAAAAATGTGAGAAACTGACTTTTACTCTGCTAAAATGTGAGGACACACAAATTCATATCAGGTCTTCTGCTAACAAATGATGCTTCAACTCCCAAAATTATCATAACAAAACCCTATGCATCGCATGAATAGGATTTACACGTAAGCAGCTAGTTGCAGTCTACCAAACATGAACAGAAGAACTCTCTCAAAAATAAGAGGGATTGTGAACTAAAATTATAAATGCAGAGGAAACAACCAGTCAGTAACATGGAATACTTAGTAACATCAAAGTGGATGACAAATGAAAGTAATTTAAGTTTCTAGTACCTACAGTTGATACCGTAATTTTCCTTGGTGATATCTGAAATGGATATCCAATCATGCTCCGAACAGCTTCCACCAGGGAAGTATAGTTGTTCATTGGTTCACCCATTCCCTGTTAACATTTCATATTCAACAAAAGCCATTAGTTTTTGTGGACAAAATTCATGCCTTGAAAGGATGAGGATCGAGTGATCAACCAAAACTTCTCTAACAGATACGAGTTACCCAAAATATTCGAAATCACCATAACCAACAAGGTGAAATCAGCAAAACAAAAGGCTGGACAAAGCATATGGCCACAAGACAAAACCAAGGTTGTCAAGCACATATACAACAGATACATCGGGGCTTGATAAGTGATCGGGGGATGTTGTCCATCACAGGAATTTTATATTTTATGAAGTAATACAAAAAGAAAACAATTTTGCCCAAGAAACTACCATTAATGTTCAAGGATCGCTCTAGAAACCAACTAAAAATGTAAAACTGAGTTTAGGTTCAAGGATCTTAACTCCAACTAACTTTTTTTGGGAAATGCAGTAAGAGATAACTTCAAAGACGATTGATCATTTGTAATAACAACTTGCCTTGTCTTCAAAAAAATTGCATTTGCTCTAAATCTCACTCTTCGACTAGTTTCTCAGTCACAGTTTCCCAGTTTAAACATTTGACCAAGGAAAGAAAAAAGATGATTCGTGTCTTGTTCTCATGATATTAAAACTCACTAGTCCGAGTAAAATTTGAGTTGACCCAGTGTGAACTGATTACATATTATCTAAGTCTGAGCTCGATAACTGAGTGTACGAGCCCTTACTCCACGTTGATATAAGGCTGACATAGACTGAGATTAAAATGAAAATATTTTCATGTCGATAAGAAGTTGGTGCCAGCTGTTCCCAGATAGTGAGTCCATGTTGTACACATATGTTTTTTAACCACCGTTTGCACTATGTTTTGTGATTCTTTTACTAGTAAAGTCTACTGAAAAATTAGTATAAAGAGCTCAGAATTCCCTAAGAAAAATTCTGAAGAATAATATGTTGTAATGAAAAAGAAAGAGACAAGTAAAGAAAGATAAATACCATGAAAACAATGTTTCGTATTTCACATAAACGAGAAGCATGGACCAATTGTTCCACTATTTCTCCTGATGACAGATGATTTTTAAACCCCATGCTTCCGGTTGCACAGAACGTGCAAGCCATTTTGCATCCAACCTGCGATGGAGAAATAAAATGACTTAGGACTTAGAAGCCTATCAACGTGAACCAGGCTACCAGCCATAGTTAGCTTACTGATGTAGAGGAAATTGCTGAAAACTATATGGATCAGTTCGAAAGGCTAGATCTAAGCCCAATAAGAGGAAAGCATACATATCAGAATCTGTTAGAGTTTTAGTTAGATAAATAACTCCTAGGAGATGCTATAGCTATATAAGTGGATGTAAGGTATAGCAGAAATGCAGAATCATCTGTCTTTTATTCAACAAAATTTGAATTTTAACTTCGGCAGATTTATCTCTTATGTGTTCTAGAGTTTAGACAAATTTTTCACTTCTTTCTAACAAATAGAGAGGAATGAAGTTTTATTAAAACATTTCATAGATGAGTCACTTTGTTTTCTTTAGAGTGAATAGGTATACTCGATTACAGGTCCATAGATGAGTCACTTTGTTTTCTTTAGAGTGAATCGATAAACTCGATTACAGGTCCATGAATAAACAAACACTAACCTGAGATGATACACACAGGGTTGCCCTTATACCACCTGGACGTGGCTTTCCTCCACACATCCCCAAACGAGAATCATATCTCATTATCACGGCTTCTACAAAAGCTCCATTCTGATATTAATTACAAGCAAGAAGAAATTCTGTCAGATTAGTGAAATTCACTATTACGAAGTAAAATGAGTAAGAACAGCCACAAAGATGGACACAATATTGGTGGTGAAACATATGCATTTTTATTTGTGTGAGAACCGTTCATCCAAATAACTGACATGTCTCTTTAGTAGTTCCAGAGCAATTAGTTGACAACAATTTATGTCCCGAGAGCTACACACATGATCCTGGACATTGTCTAACCATTCAAAGGTATTAAAGTATAATCCTAGAATATTTGTATTGAGATTTTCAATCATGACTACTAAGAGAAGGCTGAAGGGGGCAACTTAAAGATAATAAACTCATAACTAACTCACTATGCAAAAAAAGAAACATTTCTATCCAATTAACTAAAAACCCATTTGAAATTCAAATTCAGGGTTTTATATCACAACTCACAAAACCCTGATTGAGAAATTAAAACGAGTTTGAGAGATATATATAGAACCTGCAGCTTTATAAGAAGCTTGGTAGTGACGTTGTCGAGGGATTCAAGAACGGTATCAACAGTCGAAGTAGAGGTTTTAAACTTAGATTGAAATAGAGGGTATACAGCTGATGGTAATGAAGGTATTTCATCAAACTCACAATTAGGGTTTTTAATTACATACCTGCACATTCAAATAGTTATTTAGAAAGATAGAAGAGTGAGCGAGTGAGCGAGAGATACCAGGAGAGAGAGTTGTTCTTACTTCCAGATGAGGGGGATAAAGCTGGTGCTAATTCCGGCCTTTTCTAATTCAGCTCTGAGTGCAGCTGAATCGAAAATCGATTTAAACGCCATTAATTTCCTTTGACTTTATACCTTCTACCTTAATTTCTGTTATCGGCTACACTTCTCTAAGTTCGCAACAAGAAATCTTCTAAACTTGTTTATGCCGCCTGACATTTCATCTCGACGAGAATCCCAGATACAATTGGTTCTTGGTAGTAAGGGTGCGCGGCTCAGTGACCATTAGGTTAATTGCTTATTCAGGGCTCACTACTGTCAACACTCGGGACCATTTTATCTTTTGATTGAATTCCCATGCCTTTTCGGGTCCAATCAGGCCTTTCTTCTTTCTTACCCTGATACACAGGGCAAATAAAACAGACAATTAACTAACCAAGAAAGCAGATTAAACTAACCAAGGAACATAACGCTTCAAAACGAAAAGATTAAACAGGGCAGGGATCCATCTGCCTCCACTGCCGTTAATCAAACTAGGATATCCTAATCCGGCTGTATTCTCAAATAAATTCATCATGAAAAAGGCTATTATATTATAGTTAGTCTGAACCAATCAAATTACAAACATTTAATTGGAAATACATTTATAAGTGGGGGATACTAAAAAAAAATATACTATAAAGTAATTTGAAGAACCATTTATCCAAATAATTTTGACAATGGCTAAATTAACCTTGAGTATCCCTCAAGTATTATTAAGATTAAACTTATATTTTGATTTTATCTGCTTTATCTTTTTAAGTGTTAGTTTTAGAAGAAGAAGAAAAAGAAGAAGGATTTTAGGAGATTTTATGGGATTTATGTGATATATGTGAGGAATAAAAGCCGACATTGTTTTAGGATGAAGGTAATACCGACTCAAAGAAGTCGGTATCGCCTCGTCATAGAACAATGCCGACTATGGCTTAAAACAATATACAGGTACAGTCGGTATTGTCGAAGTTATAAAACAATGTCGATTGTCTCTTGATTTTTGGCAGAAAATCACAATGTCGACTACTCAACAGTCGGTATTGCATTGTTTTCTCGAGCATGTCGACTGTACATTCGGTATTGCTTTGATTTTGTAGCAATGTCGATTGTTGTGCAGTCGGACATATAATCAACTTCAGATACCACGATCATAATTTATTAAACTACACTTAGATTTAAGAAATAAAACACAATCCAAAATTAAATCAAAAAATAATCCCATCACGGTAACAAGCTTGGTTGTAAATTCAATATCTATCTAAGCGTTTATTAGCAAAAATTTACAAATAAAATAAATTTACAAAGCATATGAACTGACAACTCTCCAAGTAGATCTGTAAACCAAACATAGAAATCATCGATTAATCAAGAGTAAAAATCATTATACCATGTAATCAGTAGTAATGAATGGATCGTTAACAGCAACAAGTTCAACATTATCTCTTTTTAGGCAACTCTAGCAACTAATCTTCCGAGTCTTTCGAACCCTAAGTCAGATTTAGAGTAAAATCAAAGCAAAACAAGGCAATACCGACTGTATAGTCGGTATTGCAAATAAGGGGGATACTTATTAGTTTGTTTTTTTAATTAGTGTAAGGCAATATGTGTATTTCAATATTAAAAAAAGAGATATTTAACTGACTTAGCGTTCCTGATATTTAAATATTTTAATTACTCTAAATCTGACTTAGCGTTCCTGATATTTAACTATTTTCCTGAAACAGAGGGAGTATAAAATTAGTTCGGTCAAACAGAGATTATAAAAAATATAAAATTAGTTCGGTAAAGGTCAACCGTTAATCTAGATACCGACCCTTAAATTTTTAAATATTAGACATCAAATCTAGGTGTTGGTTATTTGTTGAATAACAACCGTTAAATAGACCTTAAATTTTCTTAAAGATTTTTGGTTGTGCTTGTTTTCTTTAGCCAAAGCCATACACTTTTAACAACCTTAAACGTAGAAGTGAACACTATATTTTCCTTTGGTCGTAGTCTTTATAATAAGGGATATAAATGTATTGATCCTTCTACGAGCAATGCCTATATTTCTAGACATGTTCTTTTAATAAAAAAGTTTTTCTTTATAACATTTTGGTTCAGGTTGACTCATCCTCTTATTCAGTTCCAGTTCTAGTGATCTTATTACACCTGATATTTATGCTCCTATTTCTAATCTTTTTCATATTGCTCCTACTCCTCCAATTGATCATGTTCCAAATCATATTCCTACTTCTATTATAGTAAATGATCATTGCATGACTACGTACAAGAGGTAAGAGTGGTATCCATTATCTACTGCAACTCTATGGGGTATTTCTCCTTCAGTGAATACTTGTTTCAGTATTGCTAATAAGGATCAGATCAGGAAAAATGCTATGGTAGGTGAATACAATGCCTTAGTTATAGCTGGTACATGGAATAGCGTTCCTGTATATAAGGATTTGAATCTAGTTGGATTTAAATGGGGTTTTAAGATCAAACAAAAACTAGATGGTAACATTGAGAGGTAAAACCATGATTAGTTGTTAAGGGTTTTCACCAACAACAAGGATTTGATTTTGATGAAAGCTTTAGTTGTGTAGCTAAGTCAACTACCGTATGAGTTATATTATCCTTAGTTGTTCAATTTGGTGGGTTTATTCGAATTCATCAACGAAATGTTAGCAATGCATTGTTGCATGGGGATCTAAAAAAAGTGGTGTATATAACTCAGCAATCACGTTTTCAACATTCTTTAAAACCAGATCATGTATGTATTTTGCACAAGTCCACTTATAGCCTGAAACAGGCACCAATAAATTGGTGTGAGAAGCTTAGTACAACTCTTAATTCTTTAATCTTTATTTCGTTTACATCTGATTCTTCCTTGTTTATCTACAAGGATGGTAAGCAATTTAATGTTGGTTCAATCTATGTGGATGCTATTTGTAATGATGCGTTTTTCCATCGATATTGTTCTCACTTAGCATTTGCGGTTATTTAATAGTGTGGGGTTTTCAACAGCTACTATTATGGTCATCCAACAACAGCTTCGCAGAAAGTCATTTATCCCTGAATTGTACCTGTTCGAACATGTTTAATTGTTGAGTTCTTTTCAACCCTATATCTATTATATATATTAAAATCTCATTTCTGACTCTAGAATATACGAGGTGTTACAATCTCACCTCGGAGTCGTCTCCAACTCCATAATATAAAAGCTCAGATCTCCGATGTTCCCTGTCTCTTATGAGACAAAAACCTGGCCCAACCCATTCATTATATTGTTCCACCCTTGACAAGTAAACCGACGTCGACTATGATACCATTAGTAATAACCTGATTCTTTATTAATATTATCCCCACTTATCCACTGTGATCATCCAACATTATGGGGTTTTTAACTGGCACTTGTGATCATCTAGCAATAACTTCCCAGAAAATTATCCATCCATGTATTGTATCCGCCCGAGCACCTTAACTACATAATTATTTTCAACCTCTAATCTAATTGTGTAGAAAAGGCCTTAATGTTAATTTAAGGTGTATCAATACGTTTATTCCATTTGACCAATCACTGCCAAATATGAGATGTTATAATTTCACCCCTTTAGATTGAAACCATCCATGACTCTAGAATATATGAAATGTTATAATATTTTATTAGCTGGTAGTTGTTTTTCTTTTCTTGATATTCTTATTGTACGACTTCAAACTTATTTTCCTATCAAGGATTTGGGATATCTAGACTATTTTCTTGAGGCTAAAAGGGATGCATTGTCTTTGTTTTTTTCCTACACTAAATATGCATAGGATCTTCTAAAGACTAATATGGTGGGTGTTAAGTCTTGTGAAATTCTTATTGCAGCTAATGCCAAAATTGAGCAAATTAAATGGTGATCCACAAGATAACCCAACTGGATATCGATCTTTAGTATGAGTTCTTCCTTATTTGAGTTAGAAAGGACTGAGTATCTATATTGTTTATTGAGTCTTGAGGCTAAAAGGGATGCCTGATTTTTTTTTTTCCAGACTAAATTTGCATTGGATCTTTAAGAGACTAATATGGTGTATGCTAAATCTTAGAACTCCTAACTCCTATCACAACTAATGCCAAAATCGAGCAAATTAGATGGTAAAACACAAGGCAACCCAACCGAGTGTCGATCTTTATTGGAGCATTTTATTATTTGACTTAGACAAGGATTTAAATTTCCTTTGTTGTTAACTTAGTTTGCCCGCATATCCAGCATCCTAGAACTTCTCATCTTGTGGATTCTAAAAAGATTATGAGGTACAATAAAGGCACACTCAATCGTGACATTAGTTTTACCAAGGGAATTTCCTTCTTGTCAAGTTTTTCTGATGTTGATTGGGCTCAAATCATATCTCTTCGTCTTCTATAAAGAAAATGAATGTTGATAAGTCCTTTATTGAAGCAGAATACATAAATCTAGCTCACAAATGTAGTTAAGCTTATTTGGATCTAATGTCTGCTTAAGGATTTACATTTTCCATTACCTAGAACTCTTAGGATGGTCGTGATCATAACATTTGCTTTATTTCTTTTGAACCTAATCCAGTTTTTCATTCCAGAATACAATTAATTGGTTGAATTACCCTTAGATTCTTTTTTATGGGTGTAGAAAACAGGTAAAATAAGATATTTATCTAATATCCAAGAATCTTATAAATGCTTTTCTAGTATCCTAATTTGAATATTCAACACAAACTTATATCTTTATCTTTATTTTTATAATAGTTGACTATTATACCCTTAATTTAATTTAAGATTAACACGAAAATGAGTTCCTGAGTTAAGAATCTAGACCAGGTGCAGATTCATCATATTTGTTCATCAACTATATCTTTAGACGGTAATAATGTAGTTTCCCTGTAGTGACCGTTGTTAATTATATAATGACATGATGAAATATTAAAGGGTAATTAAAGTGACTATTCCCTCGACTAAGATTGAAATGTATTAAATTTTTCCTAAAAGGTGAAGCCAAAAAATAGCGTTTTTAATTACTATATTGATTTCTCAATTGTTTTGAACCAAACGGTGACGGAATCCGTAAATACACCAAATTGAACTATATCAAGTAAATGTCTAACTATTAGAAAGAAACAAATGACGTCCTCTACTTTTTTGTAATCCCCTTTTACCTATTCCTTAGTGTTTGATTATGATGTAATAATAACTGTTTTCTTTTTGGGCATAAAAACGATTTAAATTGTAGAGTACCTTATTAGTAATTTAAATATAAATGAAATCTCGTATGTTACATATTAAACCTAGATAAATTGATGGTTTAAACCTGGATGAAACTGTTTTCATTTTGCATATACTGACAAAAAAATATTTTTTCTTCACGATGTATCTGGTTTCATCCTGCTTATTCTGACAAAGAAACATATTTTCGTCAGGATATATCATCCTGCATATTACATATTTATTTATTTTTATGTTGAAATTGGTTGTATCCTAGCTATTTTTTGAATATTTTTTTTTCTTAATTTAAGCTAAGATGCATCAAGTTTCATCCTAACTATTTTTTGAATAAATTTTCTTATTTTAGTTTAAGCCAGGATGCAACCAGTTTCATCTTAGTTTTTTTTTCAAAAAAAAAGAAAACTCTCGAATTTACTATCAACAACAAATCTTGTTTTGTAGATAATTTAAAACCCTTTCCAAAAATATAAATTTCATTAAAATTGGATATATATTTTGGAAGTTATACATTTTTTGTGGTTTGTTTTTAAATAGAAGAGAGAAAGGATAAAAAGAAGAAAATATAAAAATAAGGGATATAATTGTTTAAACATTTTAGTGTCCACTTTAAACATCCATAATGTTTACTTGTCCATAAAAGCCATGTTTTAGAAATACTTGGACAATAAACCTAATTTTTTTCTAAGATAAATTTTTTTTCTAACAAAAGAGTTATTAATTGTTATATAACGATTATAGAACGTAATTTATGTTTTTAATTATATATTTACTTTCGTACTTTTTGTTCGAATTGTCTAAAAGAAAACGCATTAAACGCGCGTTAACAACTACTCAAATTGTTCCACACATTATTATTTGATTCGATATTTAATCGACTACTCAAATTGTTCCACATATTATATATTTGATTTGATATTTGATCGAATATAAAATATACCTAGCTAATAGCACATTAACGACTACTGAAATTATTTCGCAGAGTATATGTTTGGCTATTGCATAAAAAAAATGAAATATACCTAGCCAATTAATCCTACTATCCTGTGCTAACTAGGGTCCAACTCTTTAACATATAAGAGTACAAAGGTCCCGGGGCAAAAAACTCTTTAACACATAGTAGTACAAAGGGTACCGGGGTAAAAATTGAGGAAAAGAGCACTTTGCACTTAAATATAGTAGTACAAAAGGGGTACCGGGGCAAAAATTGAGGAAAAGAGTACTTCGCACTACCACGTGTACTACCCCTCTCACTCTCTATTACAGTGTTATAAATAGAACCTTTCCAAGTCATAAGTAACGACATTAGGATTTGGATATGGGCATCTAGGTTTTCATCAGCATATTTGAGTGCTGGATTGGTGCTAGAAAGGTAACTAGAAAATAAATAGATGGAGCCAGGGATAAGGTTGAGCATGAGATGGACCATTCAGCATATGCTGGTTGCTCTTCCCATGCACTGCCTCTTCCCTGGTTCCTCTTCTTCTTTCTTCCTAATTTTGATAGTATATTCCATTATCAATGTGTTCTTTTATCTTCTTCATTTTTTATTTATTTATGTGTTTGAGGTGTTCATTAAATATTTGTATTTATCAATTTAAAAATCATTTGATTTACTAATTGATTTTCATGTACCAATGTATGGAGATAATTACGATTTATAAAATGATTTTTTTTTTCAGAATTTCATTGGGACTAAATGTCACTGAGTTACCTGTAAAACATACTGTAGTAACTTTGTAACGATCCCCAAATCAGCCTGAATTTTATCCGTCCCTGTCGACAGGGGACCTCATCTTATACCGTGGGACCTTGCTGGCTGCTCGGGATGACCTTCGACCACGGAAAGAGAGAGTTTTTTGCGTCGGTGTTCGATTACAAGACTTTCTGATCTTTAATTACAAACTCAAAAATCAAATGACTAATTAAGTAAAGATCGAAAAGTATTGTAATCGACACCGATTCGAAACACTTTCCCTTGTTTATATCAATGTACAGAATTAGCTCAATCACCATTGAAGAAACTCATATTGGCATTCATCAAACCTGTTCCACATTGATTTTGAGAGGTTGAGAGAGTAAGTGAAAGAGAATAATGAGAATATAAGTGATTACTTTGCCTTGTGTACGCTCATCATATATAGGAATGACAATCAAGTAAGCAAGAGTACGCAGCTGGGTTTATTTAGGAACTCAACTTGTTATATCAAGTGTAGACGTGTAGTACAACTTCAAGAGAAATACAATCTCCCCTCATCTAGGATAACACTAGTACTACAGCTACAACTAGTACAGATTCAATATTAGTACTCGTAGTCTCGTACTACTTTGTATGTCACTCTCCCGATTTAAATATTGTTTTTCAAACATATAACATGGGTTTTGAATATTCCCCTTTATTATGGTTCTAAGATAAAGGATAATTATAAGAGCACTAAAGTTTGACGCGTGGCGTAAAGATACGACCTCCATGATAAATAACTTATTTTGGTGTGTCAATTTTAACCTATGTTATTGTGTGTTAATTTTAGTCTGTATTATTCATTTGTTATTATTATATAAACTGATCGATAATTGTTTTTTTTGTTTTATGATTATCATGTTTTCTAAAGGAATCTATTTTAGCACGTTAAAGAAAAAAATCAACCTCAACTTTCAAAATACAATATTACATGTGTCATAACAATAAAAATAAACATTATGTAACTTTCAACTTATTGCTATCATAAGAAACAGGTTCAAGGAAATGTTTCAATCTGTTCATTTTAACACATATTATTATTTGTTAACTTTAACCCGTATCATTTATTAATTATTATTATATAAAATGATCGATAATTGTTCTTCTTGTTTTGTAATTGTCATGTTTTTAAATGCATTCTAACCGAGCTTATTTTAGCACACCAAAAGAAAAAAAAGCCAATTTCAACTTCCAAAATACAATATTACACGTGCCATAACAATATAAATAAACGTCACGCAATTTTTAACTTGTTGCCGTCATAAGAAACAAGTTCAAGGAAATGCTTCAATCTGTTCATCACATTAATATAAATTTTTTTTACAAAATCAACCAGTTCATTGCTTGGATCATCTGCGATTCGTGTATTATCTACTGCTACTACACAAATTCCATTAATTCGATAACCGAAACCTTTTCATTTAACATCCAAAATAGTTACAAGAAAGTGAAGTTGAATTATATAAAAGAAATCCATTTCACTACAACCAAGATCAACATCCACATAATCATCATAACACAAACATAAACCCCACTTACACCCAAAATAGATATCCAAACTGGAAAAAACAACAACATACTACCAACAAAAAAACCTCTCTATCAAGCACCTGCAATATTACCATCAAAAAACTAAACCTGTTCAGAGAAACCTTAGAGCCAACCGGACTAAAAAAGAAAACAAAATCTTTAGGAAACTTCACAGCATAACAAAGAAGACTAAGAACAAACATCAAAAAGACTGGTTCAAAAGGAACCTGTTAATCATTTTCAAGATTTATACCAAATCATTTAACATTGTCTTTTCAGATGTCCCATGGGTGATCACCAGTCATCCTCCCTATCGTAGTTTTCCCAATCACCCTCCTCATATTGTGCGCTGTATTCACTTCCAGATGAAGCGACAGATCCATAACCATTACTAGCACCTTCATCAGAATCATCACTGCCTTCATCATCGTCGTCTTCACTATCACTCTCCTTTGATGATTCATACCCCAATGGTTCCCCATCTGCATCAACTCTTCCCTTAGTATCTCCATCTGAATCCTCATCCTCTAGGCCATGGTCCGTGCAAAGATAGGAGTATTCGCCTTTTCATCCAAGTACCTCTTGTACACCTTATCATCAAGAGTTGCAACTTCCTTCTTTTTCTCCTCCCTTGTTCCAGAATACTCTTCTGATGAACTTACCTCTTCAACATAATATTCATAAACACTATCCTATTACTGCGTCTTTTCTTCCATGCATAATCATAATCATGATCATCCTTATCTCTCCTCTTCCGTTCAGTTCTTGCAATGCGTTTTTATTTCCATAGAACAAACTCCTCATCATTCTCTTCTCGTAATCTCTCATACTCAGTTCTTCCATTTCTCCTATCTATCTCACCCTGCAACACATCTCTAAATTTCTAACTCTTGGGTCTATAGCCTCAGAGCATTTCTCCTCATAAATTCAAAGAACTCAGAAGGATTATTTTCATGAACATTACTCCCTGGATTTGCCATTAATCTCATAATGTTCTATATCTTTTAAACTGTTTTTCTACTGTTTTTTTTATTCTCTCTGCTTTGGAGATAATTGATCAAAATTCTCTTTTTAAAGGCCTAAATTTAACAATTAATGACCATTTAAGTTTGTTAGTGAAATATCCCGTCCCTTAGTGATGTAGTTTTTAATAGTGGTAAAATATGTTCGATTCTCGGACTTGTGAAGATTTAATTTCTAGACCTAATTTTTAATAACAGAAAATAAAGAGAATTAAAACAATTTGATTTTAAAATGGATGAAGAAAAACTAGGGCTTAAGATTCCGCCATTAACCAATACTTCAGTGATAACATCTAACAATTCTTATATTCAATTTAATCTAAATATGCCAAAGATAGGTTTTTGAAAGAATAATTGTTAATCAAGAGCATGAGACATCAAGAGTTTAAAAACCAAGTATGACCCATCAGAAGAAAACACAATTATTTGAGAAAAATCATTTTTTCAATTTTAATTCAAGCAATTGATAATAAAAGAATTGTAGAATAAATATAATTAAAATAGATGTTACCACAATTATTGGATGAACGGCTTCCTCCGTCGCCCCAGTGATGGTGATTAGCTCATTGTAATGGAAACACACTCAAAATAGACTTTTATTGCTCAAAAGGTGCTTACAATGGTGAAAAAGAAGTAACACAGAAGTTTTGAGACGTATATAAACGCTACAGTGAAGTGATCTCAGTGTTACAGAAAAAATAAAAGGAAACAGGAAAGAAGAACGAACTTGTAGTGCTTCAGAAATAGGACTGCTTGAGGGACTGTATCAGCGACAGTATCAGCGACACTCCTCTGGAGACTTATGTTCTTCACCTTCTTCTTTACCAGCAGAACTCGGGCTTTTCCTGGAATTTTTTTCTTTGCTGTGGCTACTCCCCATGGCTTCCTCCTCGACTCTCTAGGGTATTTATATGGTTAGTAAACCCTAGAGACTCTTCTTAACCGATAAGGACTCAAAGAACACGTCCAAATCAATCTCAAATTTTATAATATCCGAAACAGACCCAAATTATGTTTTTCGTCCAGATTCAATCCCGTGTCGAATTTTTCCGGCTGAAACTCATTGTTGACATGTGTTAATGTTATCCAGGTTGTTTAATTTACTTTGGGTGAATTTTAATTACTCCAAATCACTAAAAATACGCAACACAGAGTCTACAGAAACTTCTCACGTAACTTCTTTTTTTCCCCACCATTTTCGTAAGTTCAAATTCAAAGGGAGGTGCCCCCAATCCAACCTGTGGGTGTCTTTATCAATTCTTCCCAGGTGCCTTTATCACTTTTCGATCCGATTTTTCCGCAAATGTTTATTTCTCAAGAATACCTACAAAAACACAAAAAACCATAAAAAGTACAAAATCGAACACTATCAAAATAGAAAATCGAGCGCAATTTCGACACAAAAATGTGTCTAGCAAATACCCCCAAACTTACTATTTGCTAGTCCTCGAGCAAATCTACTAAAATAAAATCCTAACTCACTTTCGCAGGAATCGCGACTATATTTAGCATATGTAATAAGCCGTTAAACCCCTAGGTGTCCCTAGTGGACGAGTTTTGTCTCGTGAGGGTTTACAAGAGGTATATCCACAAAACCTTTACTCCAAATTTTAGCTATTCGTGAACGATTGAGGATAGACACTAAACAAGCTATTTAGTTGGCATACTAAATTCTTCGGCTATGTGAATCATTACCTTATATGAGTCCAATTGATGTACACGAGTTTTTACTCAAGCATACTAAAATTCATATATAAGAAAACAAAGCTCTACTTAGATAGTTGTTCAACCACAATACTCAGAATCTATCAAAGTTTAATCACATGAATAGATTTAGAAGATGAAAATAGACAAAAAGAAGTTTGCGTGTGTTGACTAAGGTGAACGGTGTTTCCCATATCTGTCTGAAGGTCAGTACCAGGATGAATCCTAATCGATTGAGATACGCTCCCACTGGTCTTAATTATTATACTAATATCGATTCAACTGGTATATACAAGGGTTCCAGCGATCGATTTATTGAAAATAAAAACACTTATAAATGTACTGACAACATGATTGGATCGAATTGAATCCAAGCGCATGGTCCTTATCAGCATCTTACATGATAGTTCCCATGGATCCTGCGTTCCACGCTTGCTTAGGTGACGGAGACAGGGAGAACACACACATATTGCTATCAAAGTGTCAATACTCGTTTTTTTTTTTTTTTTTTTAATAGAACTAAAATGGGGCTTGATATCAACACTCTATTTCATCCTGGCGGCGATAACAATTCGATACTGGGCCCCACCAAATCACTTAGAGAAACACAAATTGCAAAAATAAAAACAGAAAGTGATATGGTTGAGATAGACTCCAAGATATGGTGACAACTATCATGTTATTTCTAACACCTGAACTATGTCCTTTTATGAATAAACCATTTCACTGGGCACACCAATTCCTATAGAAAAAGAGCCAAGTTTCCATCTATCTAGAATGGTTAGTGTCATCCTGAATTGTTCACAAGCTTCTAAACTTTGGAGTTTTTATTATTGCACTAAAAAGTTTCTCCCTTACCCCCAAACTTAAGTCAAACAGTGTCCTCAATGTTTCAAAATAAAGAGCAGTACCAATAGATAATTAAAAAGAGGAACAAAGAGGTAAGTCATAAAGATAGTACCTGAGTAAAGCGTAGCAATCCTTCTATGGAGAATAAAATAAAAAGATAAAAACCTAACAACCTACAAAAATCTACTAATATACAAAAACAACCCTGATGGTCAATCAGAGTAAGCAGGGTCCTCCAGAGGGACCTCCTCAACATCACATGTAGGAAAAGGTTCTAAAAATGGTTTCAAGCTCTGACCGATAACCTTGAAAGGATTTATACCATCTTGAGTCTCAATCTCAATAGCACCATGAGGAAAGATAGTGCGAACAACAAAAAGACTGGTCCACCGAGAGCGTAACTTCCCGGGGAATAGATGCAAACGAGTATCATACAGAAGACTTTTTGACCCGGAGAAAATGACTTTCTTAATCATGCACAAGTTTCATTTTGTTCTTATACTCCCTAGCACTATCATATGCATCTTTCCGAATCTCTTCCAACTCATTGAGCTGGAGCTTCATGTGAGCTCCTGCTTTGTCAAGTGAAAAATTAAACTGCTTTACATCCCAATATGCTTTATGTTCTAATTCGACGGGCAAGTGACATGCCTTTCCAAAAACTAGACGATAGGGTGACATTCCAAGGGGTCTTAAACGCAGTACGGTAAGCCCATAAGGCATCAATAAGCCTCAACGACCAGTCTTTCCTATTAGGATTAACTATTTTCTCTAGGATACGTTTTATCTCCATGTTGGAAACCTCTACTTGACCACTAGTCTGTGGGTGATATGGGGTAGCTACTTTGTGGGTAATACCATATTTCTTCATTAAAATCTTAAACGTTCGATTACAAAAGTGTGACCCTCCATCACTAATTATAGCTCGCGGTGTACCAAAACGTGTAAATATGTTATCATTCAAAAACTGGACCACAACCTTGTGGTCATTTTTTTTACACACAACCGCCTCTACCCATTTAGACACATAGTCTACGGCGACAAGGATGTAAAAATAACCAAAAGAATTAGGAAAAGGACCCATAAAATCAATGCCCCACACATCAAAGACCTCAATAACTAAAATAGGGTTCAAAGGCATCATATTTATACGAGAAATGGTTCCTAACTTCTGGCATCGCTCACAAGCAACACAGTAACTTTGGGAGTCATTAAACAACGACGACCAGTAGAATCCACACTGCAATATCTTAGCAGCAGTCTTCTTAGCACTAAAGTGACCCCCACAATCATGATCATGACAAAAGGAAATAATACTGGACTGGTCGCTCTCAGGTATACATCTCCTAATAATCTGGTCTGGACAATACTTAAATAAGTAAGGATCGTCCCAAAAGAAATGCTTCACCTCAGCTAAAAACCTAGAATAATCTTGTTTACCCCAGTGTTGAGGCATTCGACCAGTAACAAGATAATTCACTATATTCGCAAACCAAGGTGATTGGGATACAACAAATAGTTGTTCATCAGGAAAGCTATCCCTCACAGGAGGAGAATCATCAGGGGAATCCAAAACAAGTCTAGACAAGTGGTCTGCTACTACATTTTCTGCACCCTTTTTGTCTCTAATTTCTAGCGAGAATTCTTGTAACAAAAGGATCCATCTAATCAATCTAGGTTTAGTATCCTTCTTAGACAATAGGTACTTCAAAACAGCATGATCGGTAAAGACTATAACCTTAGAACCTAAGAGATGGGATCTAAACTTGTCTAAGGCAAAAACAATGGCTAACAGTTCCTTCTCTGTGGTGGTGTAGTTCAGTTGGGCATCATTCAGGGTTTTGCTATCATAGTAAATCACATGAAGCAATTTGTTTTCTCGCTGACCTAACACAACACCAATAGCATAATCTGAAGCATCACACATTATCTCAAAGGGTAGGTTCCAGTTAGGTTCCTGGACTATGGGGGCGATAGTGAATAAAATCTTAAGCTTCTCAAAAGCCTCTAAACAAGCATCATCAAAGACAAACTTAACATCTTTTGCAAGCAGATTGCAAAGAGGTCTAGAAATCAAGCTAAAATCCTTAATGAATCGACGATAAAAACCTGCATGCCCTAAGAATGACCTAACATCTCGTACAATTTTGGGGACCTGTAAAGTCTTAATATGGTCAAATTTGGCTTTGTCTACCTCTATACCCTTAGAAGATACAATATGCCCTAAAACAATTCCTGATCGAACCATGAAATGGTATTTTTCCCAATTAAGCACTAAATTCTTTTCCTTACACCTAGTCAACACTAATGTCAAATGATGCAAGAACTCATCGAAAGATGACCCAAATACTGAAAAATCATCCATAAAGACTTCTAAAAACCGTTCTACCATGTCAGAAAATATGTTCATCATACAACGCTGAAAAGTAGCGGGTGCATTACACAACCCGAAAGGCATGCGTCTATACGCAAAGGTACCAAAGGCACAGGTAAAAGTAGTTTTCTCTTGGTCTTCTGGGGCAATAACAATCTGATTATAACCAAAAAAACCATCTAGCAAGCAATAATGTCTATGTCCATCTAATCTCTCAAGCATTTGGTCGATAAAAGGAAGGGGAAAGTAGTCCTTCCTTGTGACCTTGTTCAGTTTTCTATAGTCAATACAAACATGCCACCCCGTGGTCACTTGGGTTGGGATTAACTCATTGTTATCATTCTGGACTACAGTGATACCTGATTTCTTGGGAACAACCTGAACGGGGATGACCCACTTACTGTATGAAATTGGATAAATAATACCCGCATCTAACAACTTAAGCACTTCAGTTCGAACTACTTCTTTTATATTAGGGTTAAGTCGACGTTGCATCTCCCTAGACGGTTTTGTATCATCCTCTAAATGAATCTAATGCATACAAACAGTAGGACTTATTCCCTAAATGTCTGCTATGGTCCACCCTAAAGCTTCCTTATTATCTTGAAGCACGGTCACTAGCCTACTTTCCTGGTTACTATCCAAGTCGGATGCTACAATCACAGGCAAAGTCTCAGATGGGCCTAAATACACATATTTCAGAGTATCTGTTAGTTGTTTAAGGTCCAACTTAGGAGGCTCTTCTAAAGAAGGAATTAGGGTAGACTTAGAAACTGGTAGTTGTTCAAACTTAGGTTTCCATCCATTTCTAGTGTCTAACAAAGGGACTGAATCTAACAAATCATTCACCTCATTGATTACACCATCATCATCAAAATCAAACCCAAAGTGGGATAGGCATTTCTCTAATGGATCTTCTAACAAAGTGTTTGGCAATGACTCATGAACTAGTTGATGTAGTTTAAAACTGGTAAATAAAGATTCGTTACTCAGACTTGTGAAGATTGATTTTAAATCTAATTTCTAAAACTAAAAGTATGAAAACTCAAATATTTTTTTATAAAGTTGGGAGAAAAATGAGGCTAGGATTCCACTACTTTCCAATTTCAAAGTGATAATAATTTTAATCATGCAATTAAAACATTTT
Organism: Papaver californicum; assembly: GCA_023531435.1. NCBI lineage: Eukaryota > Viridiplantae > Streptophyta > Magnoliopsida > Ranunculales > Papaveraceae > Papaver > Papaver californicum. Next base: position 4,173,486 of record JAJJMC010005091.1, read on the forward strand.
AATTTGATTCTAAATCATTGCAAAAATAGATTTTCAAAACAACAACTGTATAACAAAAGCATGGAGCATCTAGGGACCTAAGACGAGGCATGCACCATCTAACGGAATCACAATTACTTAACAAAAATCTTTTAAATCAATTTTTAACCAAGGCAATTAATCATAAATAATTGCATAAATTAATTAAATACTTACCACATAATTGTTGGAAACGTAGCTTCCTCCATAGCCTCAAAGATGAAGTTTAGCTCCTCATTGTAATGGAAAAATCCTCAAAAATCATTTTTATAACTTAAAAATTGCTTACAATAAGAATATAAATGCTCACAGACACCTTGATACGTTTATAAGTGTTGCTGTGAACACCTCACACCATTACAAAAGGTATTTCGAATAAATATGCAACAAGAAACAATTTTCTGTTGCATTTGAATTAAAGTACGGACTGCTGTAAATGAACGACACTTTGAGTGTGTAGTATGCTTCGTGTTCTTCCTTGGCAGCAGCAAAAATTTCTTCGTTTGTGTACGTTTTTCTTGGCTGTTCACTTCAATTCTAAGCTTCCCAATCGTTTTCTTTCTCCTCTGTACACCTCTAAGCTTCCTATATATACTAATCACAGCCCTAATCAACCTCAAACTTCCTTTAATTCTTCATTGAATCACCGATCAGGAATTTCAAAAAGAGAAAAGACTTTTTCCTGATTTCTTTTTCTTCCTTGGTTTAGCAATGCTATAAAGAGAATCAATTGATCTCTTTTAGTTCTTTCCCAATTAACTTTAGTTTCCTAATCAAGAAAATTCCATAATCACGATAGTTTCCAAATTTCAGTCTTGGTTTCCTTTTTTTTCACGCTGTTCCGTGAAGAGAAAATGTCTTCCCGCCAATTTTTGAAGTTTGAATTTTTGGGTGTGGGTGCCTTAATCCAAGTTTAGGGTGCCTTTAACAATTCTCCAAAAACACATACAAAGCAATAAAAACCATAATAAGTAAAAATCGAATACCAACAATATATAATATTGAGATGAAATCAAACACAAAAATGTGTCTATCAAATACCCCCAAACTTATTATTTGCTAGTCCTCGAGCAAATCTAATCTAGAAAATAAAATCCTAACTTACTTTGCAGGAATCGCGACTACATTTACCATATATAATAAGCCGTTAAACCCCTAGGTGTCCCTAGTGGACGAGTTTTGTCTCGTGAGGGTTTACAAGAGGTATACCCACAAAACCTTTACTCCAGATTTTAGCGACTCGTGAAAAATTAAGGGTAGACACTAAACAAGCTATTTAGTTGGCTTACTCAATTCTTCGCTATGTGAATCATTACCCTATATGAGTCAAATTGCTGTATGCGAGTGTTTAATCAAGCATACTAAAATTCATATATAAGACAACAGAGCTCTACTCAGATAATCGTTTGACCATAAGGCTCAGAATCTATCACAGTTCAATCACATGAAAAGATTTAGAAGATGAACATGGAAAATATGAAGGTTGCACATGTTGACTAAGGTGAATGGTGTTTCCCATATATGTCTGAAGGTCAGTGTCAGGATGAAACCTAATGAATTCGAGATACGCACCCATTGTTCTTAAATCTAATATTAATATTAGTTCAACTGGTCTATACTCGGGTTCCCATGGATCCTGCATTCCACGCTTGCTTAGGCGACGGAGACAGGGAGAACCCACACAAATTTCTAACAATAATAATAAAAAAATTTCTTTTTTTTTCCACTATTATTTTTTTTATTTTATTTTCATATATATATATATATATATATATATATATATTTCCATAATAATGGGGCTTGATCTCAAAACACTCTATTTCATCCCGATGCCGATAACAATTTGATGCTGGGACCCACCAAATCACTTAGAGAAACACAAATTTGCAAAAGTAAAAACAGAAAGTGATATGGTAGTGATAGACTCCGAGATGTGGTGACAACTATCATGTTATTTCTAACACCTATACTCTGTCCTTTTATGAATAGACCCTTTCACTGGGTACACCAATTCCTATAGAAAAAGAGATAAGTTTCCATCTACCTAGAATGGTTAGTGTCACCCTGAAGTGTTCACAAGTTTCTAAATTCTAGAGCTTTATTATTTCACTAAAAAGTTTATCCCTTACCCCCAAACTTAAATCAAACAGTGTCCTCAATGTTTCTAAATATGAATGATTAAGAGCATGAACAAGGAGAAACTGTTATCAATCGAAAAGAGCTAAGGAAAGATATTACCGTGTTTCTTGAGCATGGGTTACCTCCCAAGAAGTGCTAAGTTTAAAGTCTTCAGCCAGACTTAGAAAGAATTAGTCACCTCATAAAATCATATAGCAATAGTCGGAACAACTGTGGGTCATCTGGATCAAATAGCGCTATCCAAAATAGAAGAAAACTGCAACATGCCAAGAAAATGAACAAACCGAGCACACCCTTATTTAGTTTTCTGTTTACGACAACTACTTCTAGCTGTGGTTCAGGTTCAGGCTCTATAACAGGGTCTAGATAAAATATTTTCATGGGCTGGATTTCTTCGTAGACGGGATCAAAAGAATCAGGTTGTAGAGTCTGGAATAACTCAACTAAGAACTTAGAAGCACATAATAATAACCTGAATAATTGTGCATCCTTAAAGTCAATCAGTTTTGACTCACACAGTTGACTACTATGAAGGTGGTCATTCATAAACAAATGTGTCGATTCTAATTTCCTAAAGTAATTAGGTTTAGTCTCAAAACTTAACAACTGACACATTTGAATTTCCAACGTTCCCACATATGGACAAAAATATTTTGGTGGGGAAACAAAGTCAATCTTGGTACTACTGCCTAGGTAAACCACATCGATCAGAGGATGGGTTTTTATCAACTGAACTTCTTTCTGGACATCAACAGGCTCAGGGAATCTAGTTTGAAGAATATCTTGTAAAACGGAAGAGGTGCATATGTCAAGTCCCAAGTTAGGGATCTTTCTAAGAGGTACAAGTAAAGCACATGGAGAATGATAGTCAACCCCAAACTTAAAGTTTTTGGTGTCTCTAGATAGACCAATCATAATTTCCCTAATTTCTAGATCGTCAGATTCCCGAAAATGGTCAATTGCTTCCTCTAGGTTATAATCCTTTGGTGCATCTTCACTCATATTTAAAATCTCTATGAGTATATCGTCTTCATTAGAGACTATTGTCTTCGAATCGTCAGACTCCAAATCACTAGTCTTAGGATAAACCCGTTCCTCTAAACAAGAAATTTCTACATCGTCTAGAGCAGTGGTATCTCTAGTCAAATCCTCTTCCTGTTGAATAGGTGAATAATCATTAAAATTATTTGAATTTGAACTAGAAATAACACTATCATCGTGAAACACAATTGGAGTGACAATTTCCTGACCACTCTGCCCGTATATTTCAAGTTCTTCACCAATACTATCATCATCATCATAATAATATGAACATGTTTGAACCTCATCTAAATAAGTAGTGTTACCAATTCTATCCTCGTCCTCTTGACCAGGTGAATAACTATCAGGGGTAGCACTATATTGGGACATAAGATTATTTAGTTCAATCTGGTTCTTTTCAGCCATTTCTTTCGATCTTAATCGGATTATCTCATACTCTTCTCTCCTCTTCTTGCTATCCTCATCGAATTGCTTTGTACTTTCAGCTAGCTGCTTGAGGGCTTTTTGTAGAGGTGTAATAGGTTCATGATGAGTGCTAGGTTGCATTTTCTCTAAGGTATCTCTCCAAGACAAATATCTCGAATTTTGCTCATTTTCATGTTCATAAGACGGGTGTATGTATGAATAGTAATTGGGATCACCCTGGTATGAGTAATAACCTCTAGAAGGTTGATGATGGTCCCGATTACTATCCGCACCATGTTGATAGTACTGATAATGTCTATTTTAAAATTTAGTCTGATATTCATTGTATTGGTCCTCATAATACCAGTTCGACATTTTCTAACAAAAAGTTCCTAATAAATTTACAAAAATCTAAGAAAATAAATCCTAACAGGAAGGGGTTCTAAACATACACAAACAAGGCCGACTCAACCAAATCAAACCTATTGAATCTAGCAAACAAAAAGCATGATGGCTCCACTTAGATTGTTTCTAGACCAGCTTCTATTCTTTCGAAAGGCAACTAGTTACAGTTTTAGCAAACCTCTTAGGACGATCCGAATTAGATTAAGTCGAAGAGAAACAGGATAAGCTCTAAGGAGCCTTGATAACCCTGCCTCTTTGGCAACGTTTCCCTGGGTTACAAGGCGGCGCTAATCAACTTAAAATAATCTTTTCGAACTTCGAGTTAGGCTAACAAAGTAACCAATACAATCCTTTTGAATGATTTTCCAATAAGCTCGATACCCTATCTGTCTTCTTTCTAGTCAAATTTTAAGGATTAGGTTCGCGTTAGGTAACGTGTCCCTAAGGCGGGCAAGAAGGAAACGGTGATAAAATCCGAGTCCTTATCTTGTATGGCCAGTTCTTTCCCTTTACTAGAAAAGTAAGTCCGTTTTCAGTTCCTCAGCATATATGCATACGAAGGAATACAGTAAACCCACTTGCAGGGGATTCGTGGGTTGATCGAGTCTTACCTCCCGTACCCGACGGGCGATGAATCGGTTGAAGTCGACTCTGGCCACCAACTCCTGTGTCAGTGTGCGAACCCGAGGGGCCGAGACAATATCGTAATTGTCGTCCTTCCCTGTGCAATTTATATTTAATACTACCCTTCCGTAGGGTTAAAAATAATAACAAAGTCCAAAAAGTCCAAAGTCTAAAGAGAAGTGTCCAAAAATAAAAACAAATACAGAAACAATTAAAATCCTAATACAGTTTTCTAAAAATAAAAAGAAAATCTAATTAAAATCTAATTTAAGAAAAGTTAAAAATAAAAAATCTTCGTCTTCTTTTTCGTTCTTTTAAGCTTTAGCTTTTAACTCCAAGTCTTTAGCTTTAATTCCAAATCTTTAACTTTAATTCCAAAACTTTGGCTCACTTTCCTTTCGATCCAAAATCCAAAACCTGCAACAAAAAGAGAAATACCAAAAGAAACGTAAAATAGAACAAAGTAAAAAAAAAAAAAAAAATCTAACTTAACTAATTAACCTAAAAAAAAAAAATCTAAAAACAATTCTAAAAACAAGTCCGCATCGGCGGCACCAAAAATTGATGTAGTTTAAAAGTGGTAAATAAAGATTCGTTACTCAGACTTGTGAAGATTGATTTTAAATCTAATTTCTAAAACTAAAAGTATGAAAACTCAAATATTTTTTTATAAAGTTGGGAGAAAACTGAGGCTAGGATTCCACTACTTTCCAATTTCAAATTGATAATAATTTTAATCATGCAATTAAAATATTTTAATTTGATTCTAAATCATTGCAAAAATAGATTTTCAAAACAACAACTGTATAACAAAAGCATGGATCATCTAGGGACCTAAGCCGAGGCATGCACCATCTAACGGAATCACAATTGCTTAACAAAAATCTTTTAAATCAATTTTTAACCAAGGCAATTAATCATAAATAAATTGTATAAATTAATTAAATACTTACCACATAATTGTTGGAAAAGTAGCTTCCTCCATAGCCTCAAAGATGAAGTTTAGCTCCTCATTGTAATGGAAAAATCCTCAAAAATCATTTTTATAACTCAAAAATTGCTTACAATAAGAATATAAATGCTCACAGACACCTTGATACGTTTATAAGTGTTGCTGTGAACACCTCATACCGTTACAAAAGGTATTTCGAATAAATATGCAACAAGAAACAATTTTCTGTTGCGTTTTGAATTAAAGTACGGACTGCTGTAAATGAACGACACTTTGAGTGTGTAGTATGCTTCGTGTTCTTCCTTGGCAGCAGCAGAAATTTCTTCCTCTGTGTATGTTTTTCTTGGCTGTTCACTTCAATTCTAAGCTTCCCAATCGTTTTCTTTCTCCTCTGGACACCTCTAAGCTTCCTATATATACTAATCACAGCCCTAATCCTCCTCAAACTTCCTTTAATTCTTCATTGAATCACCGATCAGGAATTTCCAAAAGAGAAAAGACTTTTTCCTGATTTCTTTTTCTTCCTTGGTTTAGCAATGCTATAAAGAGAATCAATTGATCTCTTTTAGTTCTTTCCCAATTAACTTTAGTTTCCTAATCAAGAAAATTCCATAATCACGATAGTTTCCAAATTTCAGTCTTGGTTTCCTTTTTTATTTTTTTCACGCTGTTCTATGAAGAGAAAATGTCTTCCCGCCAATTTTTGAAGTTTGAATTTTGGGTGTGGGTGCCTTAATCCAAGTTGAGGGTGCCTTTAAGAATTCTCCAAAAACACCTACAAAGCAATAAAAACCATAATAAATACAAAATCGAATACCAACAATATATAATATTGAGATCAAATCAGACACAAAAATGTGTCTATCACTAGTGTTCCTATCATGTTCACCTCTTCAGTGCACGTGTCATCTAGCTCAGGTGGTTGCTTACTAATGTTGAAAATATTCAACTCAATAGTCATATTACCAAAAGATAAGTTCATAACACCATTTTGACAGTTAATGATCGCATTGGATGTCGCTAAAAACTGGCGACCTAATATCACATGTATCTGATTCTCTGGGTCAAGGACAGGTTGGGTATCAAGGACAACAAAATCTACTGAATAAATAAACCTATCAACTTCAAGAAGAACATCCTATATGACACCACGAGGAATTTTCACAGACCTATCAGCTAATTGCAATGTCATCTGAGTAGGTTTCAAATCACCAAGTCCTAAATGCAGGTACACATGGTACGGAAGTAAGTTCACACTGGCTCCTAAGTCAAGTAACACTTTCTTAACACGGTATTTACCTATTGTGCAAGAAATGGTCGGGGATCCTGGGTCTTTGTATTTAGGGGTTATATTGTTCTGAATAATTGAACTCACATGACTAGCTAAAAAGGCTTTCTTTTGTACACTAAGCTTTCGCTTTTGCGTACACATGTCCTTAAGGAACTTGGCATAAGTAGGAATCTGCCTAATTGCGTCTAATAATGGAAGGTTTATCGTAACTTGCTTAAAAACCTCCATTATGTCATTAAAGTTGGATTCCTTCTTAGTTGGTACTAACAGTTGTGGGAACGGGGCTCTGGGCACAAAATCTGGCTTATGAGGGGCTACCTTAGGCTCTTTAGAGACTTCATCAGTCTCTTCAGCTACTGGATCAGAGGGGTGAACTACAGTATGTTCACTTTCAGGCATAGTTACCTTGTTGTCTACGAATTTACCGTTCCTAAGAGTTCTAATTGCATTCACATGACTCGGTGATTTCTCACCGGAAGATATTTCATGAACTCCTCTAGGATTGGGTTAGCGTTGACTAGGAAACCTACCTTTTTCTCTTTCTTTCAAAGACTCAGCGATCTTACCAACCTGGGTTTCTAAATTAGAAATATCCTGACTATTAGCCTGAACAATCTTTTGATTTTCTCGTAAACTCTGGTTGAAAAACTGCTGGACATCTTTAGTATTCTGAGTCAATGAGGCAACAGACTCAGCTAAACTCATTATCGTCTTATCTATCGGACTCTGAAATTGTGCTGGTCCAGAAGGATTCTTAGCATAACCAAAACCTGGGGGAACCTTAGAATTACTAGACTGACCTTGACTCTGGCCCTTAGACCAAGAAAGGTTAGGATGGTTTCTCCAACCAGGGTTATAGGTTTCAGAATAAGGGTCGAACTTCTGATGATTATCAAACCTAGTGTTATAATAAAGAGCATGGGCTTGCTCTTTTACAGTCTGTCCTTCCCAAAATGGCTTGGGCTCAAGTCCACAACTAGATTGACTCAGTTCTAAATCTTCTAACCTTTTAGATATAGCCGCTATTTTGGCATCCGATTCATAAGATCCTTCTACCCTATTGATATTTCCTCTACTTAGAAGAATTGTTTTCTGGGGCTCCTTACTATTTTCCCATTGTTGGGTTTTTTCGGCGATTTCATTCAAAAATATCATCGTACATCGACAGTTTTATTTTCAAACCCACCTGTGCATAAAGACTCAACCATGGTTGTTGTCGAATAATCTAAACCCTCGTAGAGGATCTGAACTAGCCTTACTTTTTATAAACCATGATTAGGACATTGGGATAATAAGTCATTGAACCTTTCTAAATACCTATATAAAGATTCTCCCTCTTGTTGAGCAAATGTGCAAATTTGCTGCATAATAGATGATGTTTTGTGCCTTGGGAAAAACTTCTGGAAAAAGGCAGATGTAAGTTGTTCATAGGTTTCAATTGAATCAGAAGTCAAACTATATAACCAAGATTTGGCTTTGTCTCTTATAGAAAAAGGAAAGCGTGTAAGTTTCAATGATTCATCATCTAGGTCCTTGATCCTGATGGTACTACATATTTTCTCAAAATCCCTAACATGGAAATATGGGTTTTTATTTTCTTTCCCTAAGAAGATTGAGAGCATCTGTATGGTCCCAGCTTTCAACTCATAGTTTGCTTCAGTTTCAGCTAACTTGATACATGATGGATGAGAAGTCCTAGTCGGGCTCAACAAAGCTTTTAAAGTTGCCATTGCTGGCGCTATTAAAGGACTAGAAGTAACTTCTTCACACAGTGTCAAGTTTTTAAAATTGAAATTTTAAAAACAGGTCCCTCAAAAGAAGAGTCTTCGCGGTCCTCGTTTCCAGGGAAAGAACTACTAGGTTTTTCACTAATCAAACGACCTAGAGTGTCTCTTTTCCAAGTCCGGTCAGTGATGACTTCAAGCGGTCTTGGCGTACACTAAAAAAAATTAAAAAAGTAAATCCTAATTGGAAGGGAATTCTAACAATCACAAGCAAGGCTGACTCAACCAAATCAAACCTATTAAATCTAGCAAACAAAAAGCATGATGGCTCCACTTAGATTGTTTCTAGACCAGCTTCTATTCTTTCAAAAGGCAACTAGTTACAATTTTAGCAAACCTCTTAGAACGATCCTAATTAGATTAAGTCGAAGAGAAACAGGATAAGCTCTAAGGAGATTTGATAACCCTGTCTCTTTGGCACTTTTCCCTGGGTTACAAGGCGGCTCTAATCAACTTAAATAATCTTCTTGAACTTCGAGTTCGGCTAACAAAGTAACCAATACAGTCCTTATGAATGAGGTTCCTGTAAGCTCGTTACCTTATCGGTCTCTTTCTAGTCAAAATTTTAGGTTTTAGGTTCGCGTTTGGTAACGTGTTCCTAAAGCGGGCAAGAAGGAAACGGTGATGAAATCCGAGTCCTTATCTTATATGTCCAGTTCTTGCCCTTTACTAGAAAATTAAATCCCTTTCAGTTCCTCAAAATATATGCATACGAAGGAATACAGTAAAGCCACTTGCAGGGGATTCGTGGGTTGATCGAGTCTTACCTCCCGTACAAGACGGGGGATGAATCGGTTGTAGTCGACTCGGGCCACCGACTCCTGTGTCAGTGTGCGAACCCGAGGGGCCGATACAATATAGTAATTTTCGTCCTTCCCTGTAGCAGTTTATATTTAATAATACCCTTCCGTAGGGTTTAAAAATAAATAAAGTGTCCAAATGTCCAAAAGAAAGTCCAAAAAGAAGTGTCCAAAATAATTTTTTTTTTACAGAAACAATTAAAATCCTAATACACTTAAAAAAAAAAACAAAAACAAATAAAATCTAATTAAGAAAAATCTTCGTCTTCTTTTTCGTTCTTTAAGCTTTAACTTTTAACTCCAAGTCTTTAGCTTTAGTTCCAAGTCTTTGGCTCACCTTCTTTCCGATCCAAAATCCAAAACCTGTAGCAAAAAGATAAATACCAAAAGAAACGTAAAATAGAACAAAGTAAAATAATAAAATAAAAATAAAACCTAAAAATAAATCTAAAACTCTAAACCTAAAAACAAATCCGCATCGGCGGCGCCAAAAATTGATGTAGTTTTTAATAGTGGTAAAATAGGTTCGATTCTCGGACTTGTGAAGATTTAATTTCTAAACCTAATTTTTAATAACAGAAAATAAAGAGAATTAAAACAATTTGATTTTAAAATGGATGAAGAAAAACTAGGGCTTAAGATTCCACCATTAACCAATACTTCAGTGATAACATCTAACAATTCTTATATTCAATTTAATCTAAATATGCCAAAGATAGGTTTTTGAAAGAATAATTGTTAATCAAGAGCATGAGACATCAAGAGTTAAGAACCAAGTATGACCCATCAGAAGAAAACACAATTATTTGAGAAAAACCATTTTTTCAATTTTAATTCAAGCAATTAATAATAAAAGAATTATAGAATAAATATAATTAAAATAGAAGTTACCACAATTATTGGATGAACGGCTTCCTACGTCGCCCCAGTGATGGTGATTAGCTCATTGTAATGGAAACACACTCAAAATAGACTTTCATTGCTCAAAAGGTGCTTACAATGGTGAAAAAGGAGTAACACAGAAGTTTTGAGACGTATATAAACGTTACAGTGAAGTGATCTCAGTGTTACAGAAGAAATAAAAGGAAACATGAAAGAAGAACGGACTTGTAGTGCTTCAGAAATAGGACTGCTTGAGGGACTGTATCAGCGACAGTATCAGCGACACTCCTCTGGAGACTTATGTTCTTCACCTTCTTCTTTACCAGCAAAACTCGGGTTTTTCCTGGAATTTTTTTCTTTGCTGCGGCTACTCCCCATGGCTTCCTCCTCGACTCTCTTGGGTATTTATAGGATTAGTAAACCCTAGAGACTCTTCTTAACCGATAAGGACCCAAAGAACACGTCCAAATCAATTTCAAATTTTATAATTTCCGAAACAGACCCAACATCTGTTTTCCGTCCAGATTCAATCCCGTGTCGAATTTTTCCGGCTGAAACTCATTCTTGACGTGTGTTAATGTTATCTAGGTTGTTTAAATCACTTTGGGTGAATTTTAATTACTCTAAATCACTAAAAATACGCAACACATAGTCTACAGAAACTTCTCACGTAACTTTTTTTTTTCCCGCTATTTTCGTAAGTTCAAATTAAAAGGGAGGTGCCCCCAATCCAACTTGTGGGTGTCTTTATCAATTATTCTCGGGTGCCTTTATCACTTTTCGAGCTGATTTTTCCGCAAATGTTTATTTCTCAAGAATACCTACAAAAACATAAAAATCCATAAAAAGTACAAAATCGAACACTATCAAAATAGAAAATCGAGCGCAATTTCGACACAAAAATGTGTCTATCACTTGGTAGTTCAAGCCAATTCAAAGCCATGCGTACACTCTCCAAAACCATCACTACGCTTTTCCAAGTCTAACTCTAGATTATCCCTATTGTTTAGATTTCCACTGCACTATCATTAAGTTGGGATCTAGTGGTTTACCTACTTGTGTAGCCTTAAGTGTGACTCTATTTATATTAATTGATTTCATGCAGATTCAATGTTGGCAACACCTGTTGAGAGGCATTATGGTTTACCATGAGATACACGTCTGGTGCATGCACTATGCCATTACCCAAAACCCGCGCCAAAGGCCCCATCTCCGCCATCACTATATCTCAAACCATCTGGCTAGGTTTTGGCAAGCCAGCACGTTCATAGATGAGCCATGTATTCTCCCTTATACTTTCCTACTCATTTTTACTTCATTAATGGTTTTTGATCTACCAGAATAAATAAGTGTGCACAGAAAAACAACCACGATAAATACCCAACCACCAAAACCACTGTACACTCTACTTTCTCTGATGCAAAAGGAATATATGTTGCTAGTATGAAGCCATCTGCGTTAAAGAATGAAAGATTTGCTATAGTTAGAGTTAGAAGTAGATATCCCATAGTTGGCATATGTGCCCTCTTTTGGGTCAATACCTGGCCTAACCCATACGATATTGTATTCAAAAAGATAGATACTACTCCAAATTTTCGGTCATCCCATCCCCCGAAAAAAAAACACCCTTACACCATTTGATACTCATGGTCACTATCCCCTTTCTTATTTCTCCCCCAATACTTCTATTTTTAAGGATGATATAGTTGTTTCTCTTCGGATAGTTTCTCACACCCAATTGAAGGATAATAGTCACATTGCATGCGACAAGAAACTATATTTGTATTTTACCCAAATCACCAATTTATATATCATCCTCACCATCCAATTTGAAAATTCATATCAGATTGGTTTCTATCAACCATTTTCTCATATATCTATATTTATCCACTCTCAAATGGAAACTTTAAGTATTTTACCATTATCATCCCACTCCATTGATAAAGATATTCAAGACCTAACTCAACAAATGTCTAAGAAGTTAATCCTACCAAATAGACTCCCTTCTTCTCTTACTGAACCTGTTTACATTGACAAAACTGTTGTGGTTGCTGAGAATGATAATAACTGGAAATGATACATGATAGGATACATTTGTAGTGAATTTCTGGTTTCTACTTCTTCTGTTAGGAGCTACGTTTGTAACCAATGGCCCCTTCTTCAATCTCCTACAGTCACTAGCTTCAGTGGGTTGAAAAATAAGATTTTCATATGGTTTCTAGATGAAATGGATTTTAATATAGTCAAAGAACAAAGACCTTGGTATGCTTGCGGCTACCTCATAGTGTTGCATATAGTTCCACCTACAGGTTAGCCTAATAATTGTCAAATCTTTTTCACAAAAGAGCTTATATGGTTGGTCTTATGTAATGTTCCAAAGGAATGTATTGACTTTGAAGATCTGAAGAAGCTAACTTTCAAGCTTCGGGAACTGGTGGAAGCTAAAGATCCTTATGGTAATTATCCTCTGAAAAAAAATGTTAAAGTTTATGTCAGAATTAATGTTCAAAAACCTCTACCCACAGGGATTCCTATGGTTATGAGAGGTAGAATTCAACCATATTCCTTATAAAATGAAGATACTTTATGGTATTAAGATCTTTCTGTTATTCTTGTCGTATCATTGATCACAGAGAAGTTACTTGTACTAGATCGAAGCCAAGAATCGTTCAACAAACTGGTGATCCGAGTCACTCATCTTCCAATATGACCCAGTCACCAAGAATCATTGTCTCCAGATGGATGCCACCATAACCAGTACTTACCTCTTCTAACTCTGACTTCATGGAAGATCTAGCTAACCCACCTGTTTCTCAACCAGTTAATGAAACTATTATGGTTGAGAATGCTTCTACCTCCAGTTCAATAGAAAAAGGAAAAAATGTTGTTGTCCAAGACACTTCTTCATCTAGAACTGATAGTACCATCTATTGAAAGCTCAATATGGGTCCTTTAACTAGTAGATCGTCGGTCATGAAAATCCATGAGATTGGACCCGCTCAAAATCTCTCTGTTACTACTGCTGAGGATGGTCTTCCTGTCATTCATAAACTAATTCTTCAAACAGATGTTTATCCCGATCTTCAAGAATCTAATCACTCTAATGATCAAACACCCACTCTTAAAAGGTTCAAGATTGTGACTTTTCCTTCTCTTCTACTCTCTCTGTCTAGAGAGGATTATTTCTTTAGCAGCTAAACATGATGCTCTCTTTATCATTAAGAGAAAGATCAATCCTCTTGTTGATGATAGAAAATGTACCCGTACTACCAAATCTGCCTTGGTTAGTATTATTATGGTCCCACCAAAAAGTCAGATATCTCTAGAACTCGACTACAACACACTTTGTACACCAAACACCAACCTTTGATATTCTCTCACCTATTACTGTGCCTAATCAGTCTGATCATCACCATCAACTTGTCAAACCTTATGGTCATTTCCATGCCTAGCTAGTCAATCCCTGGCCGACCATAATGTCTGCAATAATTCTCTTCATGAGGATGCCTCTTTGGATTTAAATACAACACAAGGAAATCAAGCAAATGGTGATTCTACCGGGTCTCTACCTAATGGTAGTGTTAATCCTACCAACAAGGTAAACATTCCCAATAATCCTCTTATATTTGTTAATTCTTCTATCTCCAATAATGCTAATCCCACACCTTTAAACCCTGTTAATAATATCGATATGTTGTGCTGGAATGTTATAGGCTTAGGAAAAAAATCAGCTAACAAAGAGTTGAGTATTCCCCTGAAGAATTTAAACCCAAATATCATGTTTCTCTCTGAAACAAAGATGAAAAATGATATTGTTGCCAGAAAATTGAAAAATCTAGGATTCCCATGTGCTTTCAATGTTCCCTGTATTAGTAGAAGTGGTGGCCTGGTCTTAGCTTGGAAACAAGAGTTGGATCTTAACATCATTTCTTTCAACTCAACATGCACCTATGTTACTACCAATGACATTGTTCACTCCAAACCCTGTCACATACACTTTATGTATGGTGAACCAAATAAAACTCTTAGGATACTTTTTGGGATAGTCAAACCAACCTACCTCCTATCCATATCAATAAACCTGCTTTCTTTGTAGGAGACTTTAGCTCTCTCTTAGGTCCTGAAGAAAAAAGTGGTGGTCTAGAACTGGATGAAAATGATTTTTGAACCTTAAGCCTTTTTGTTCTGTTTTTGACTTGCATGATCCTGGCTTTTCTGGTTCTAGATTTACTTGTCGAACATGCAAAATGGTATTGATTTGATCCTTGAAAAACTTAACAGATGCCTAATAAATCATACTGCTGAAATTTTGTTTCGTAATCTTTGTGCGAATAACCTTCCTAGAGATTCTTTTGACCATTGTACCATGCATATAAGGTTTAGCTTTGATGGTGATTGTATGCCTAAGCCATTTCATTTCATGTCCATGTGGATTACTGATCCAACTTGTAGAGACATTATAGCTAACTCTTGGTCTATTAATGTGGTTGGATCTCCCGCTTATAAACTCAAAGCCAAACTGCTTAATACCAAGAATGGTAAAACTGCAACTACTTGTAGTGATGGAGGCGTTATTGTGAGAGAATGAGAAGAACAGAAAGGTGAAGAAGAACATAAGAAAATATGAGACTGAAAATATAAGAACGTACTTAGGTGTTATAAACCTAAAATTGATGAACATGATCAAATCTAATAAATCAACGGCTGGAATGTATGATATCGGTTTTCGGTTATTTGTAGGAACTGAAACCGAACTGAAACCTTTCGGTTTTCCAAAACTGACAACCGTAAATACATCATTATCATTCGGTTTTTCTTTGGCTCGGTTTAAATTTCACGGCTCCGGTTTTGGTTCGCGGTTATGGTTCGGTTTTGTGCATCCCGAACTGGCATGATTAAACCTGAAAGAGGCCTAAGACAAGAAGACCCTCTAACCCCTTATCTTTACATTTTTTTTTATGAAGCATTGTCTTCTTATATTGATAAATTTACTAGGTTTGAATTAGTTAAAGGTATTAAGGTTTGTGAAAATGCCCCCTATTACCCACTTGTTATTTTGTGATGATTGTATATTGTTCTCCAAAGCTACTGTTCAGAATTTTATTACTATTAGAGATTATCTTCACAAGTAATGCTCTGCTTCTGGTCAGGAAATTAATCTTGATATGTCTGGGATACATTTTAGTAAGGATCATCTACCTCAGTTAATCCAGCATCTTTCTTCTATCCTTACCATTAACTCTCTTGACCTTGGTGAGAAGTACTTCGGGACCCCTACGGTAAGTCTAAAATCCAGACCCATACGAGTATCTTGCAATATGTGGATGCTAGAATTACTTTCTGGTCTCACAAAATCTTTTCCAAAGATGTCAGAACCTCTCTTGTGAAACATGTTGGTCAAGCCATTCCTATTTACTAAATGACATCTTTTCTCATCCCTAAGGCTCTTTGCAGGAAAATAGATTCCCACCTTTGTAAATTCTGTTGGGGGGAAACACTTGATCCTAAAGATATAAAACTTCACTTACTTGGTTGGGACACTCTTTTCTCTCCTAAAAGTGAAGGTGGCCTAGGTTTTAGGAAGGCTGAGCTAAATAATCTTGCTACGCTACCTAGGAATGCTTGGAAACTTGATGAAAATACTAACTCTCTATTAGGTACTATTCTTAAAGCTAGGTATTTCCACAATACTTATTTTTAAAATGCCAAATGCCTTTTTACTTTTTCTTAGACTTGGGGATGTCTCCATACCATTAAGGAACTCATTAAACCCTTCATATCTTGGATTGTGGGTGATGATCAATTTATTGACCCTTAGTGTGATAACTGGATTCCTTCCCTGGGCTCAGCTAAACCTAACCCCTTTGTCCCTCCTTCCCCTAGTTTGACAATATCTTATTTTATTAATCCTGACTAGATCCTGGAATATTTCTAGGTTAAACACCCATTTTAACAATGCTTCTATACAAAAGATTGCTTGTATTACCTTAAGCCAACAGTGCACTCCTGATAAGAGGGATTGGGAGCTTTCAAAGAATGGTAGACTTAGTTCTAAATATGACTACTTGGGTCTCAGAGGTCTTAGACCTTCCCTAAACAACACTCTTTGTAAGTGTATTTGGAAACTAAGAGTCCCTCACCGTTTCCATATTTTCATATTGAAAACAACCAGAAATGCTTTACCTAATAAAACTGTCCTGCAAACGAGAATACCTATTGATACTGTAATTTGTTCTAGATGTCTCTCTCGCAATAAATCTGCTATGCATGTGTTTTAGGGTGAAAAAATGTACGGTAAAATCGTACTTACAAGTAGGTTCAAGAGATCAAAATTGAACAGGACGAGCCTAAGCCAAGAAATGGCCGTTTACGTCTTGCTTCAATTACAAAGTTGGAAAGGATTTAGGTAGGTCTTAGGGGAGGGAAGCGAAAAAGGTTGAGAAAATATCAGTGTGATAATATATGAAGAACAAAATAGATTCTATGAGAGGAATCACTAATTCTGTAGGTTTTTGTTCCTTCGGACTAAGTATCTTGTCTGTTCTTATTTTCAATAGATAAGACTCATCTATTTATAATTCAGAGGAGGCACACTGATTTCTCGTAAGTCATGGAAGTTAGGGAGAGGCGGAGAAGTGATGATTATGGAGATTGTAGTGGGGTGGTGCCCGGAAAGTAGGTAAAACCTGTATGACCATGATACTCATCCTCTCAACTACTCTATAACCGCCCACTTCTTGTTACCTTCTTGTTCGTGAAGGTGGTGCCACCACCCACGATTTCCGTAGACCGACATACCAATACCCCAATGAGAATCCCTCCATGTGTTGTATTTGATATCTCTTGGAAATAGTGGAGTCATAAGCCACTATTGTTTTGATTAAGTCAAGTCGAGTCAAATGACTTGCTAAGTCAGTGGGGCAAGTTGTGCAACTCACTGGATTGATAATCAGACTGATTAGTGTCGAGTCTGGGAAGTTTGGTGGCCATGTACTTACTTAGAAAGTAATATGGCACGTTTAATGGCTAAGTATTAGCTCAAAAGTAACTTAACGTGAGTATGAAAGGCATTTGAGGCTAAATGTTGTAGAGGGATTCTTAAGCAAGGAGGCCTATTAGAATTCATAGAAAATTTGGTATTATATTAAAAAAAATGGTGTATTTATGAGGAAAGTAGCTATCAAGGCTAACACTTGCGTGAAAGTCAAAGAGGGCCCTATCCAAAGTCAAGGAGGCTAGGTAAGTCGAGAAAGCTAGTGCCAAGATGCTAGTTAACTGAGACGCTTGCTCGAGGACGCTGTGGCTCAGGGATGCCCTTCCTCGAGGACGCTGTGGCCAAGAGACGTGCTGGAGTTGGAGAACCAAGGGACGCATTGGAGCTGGAGTGCAAGGGACACGTTGGAGCTGGTAGTGACACATAGGAGCCAACTAGCGACGCATTTGGCCTTGGAGGCGCATTGGAGAAGCTAGCAATGTTTAGGAGCTAAAAAGAATATGAGTTGGGTGACGTGCAAAACTTGCTAGAGATGCATTAGGCTGGTCTCTAGGAGTGCAAATTCCTTGGACGCTGAGGATCTAGGACACCAACGAGGCTAGGGGCATCAATAAAGAGGCCATGGCCTTGAGGCTAGCTATAGACGCTTTGGAACCAAGGAGACGTGATGCCAAGTATAGCATGGACGTATTGGAACCATGGGAGGCGTGCTCGAGCTTGCAAGGAGCATTTGAACCAAGGAGGGATGTACTCAAGATACTATGGGCGTATTTGATCCAAGTAGGGACATTGGGCTGCAAAGGCGCATCGGCCCTAGCCGTTGCTCGAGGACGCGCAACTTGGTAATGCCGGTGCTCGAGGACGTGTCATCCAAATGGGACTGTTGCCCAGGGATGTATCAAGCTAGACGGACTAGTGCTCAGGGACACGTTAGGCTAGAGCTAGCCAAGAAAGTTTGCGCCTTTGGTGTTAGGGTTAGGGTTAGCATTTTTAGTGCTAGAGTTAAGGTGCTAAGGTGATGACATGCTAGCTGAGGCCTCATTAGGAAAAAATATCCTAGCTAAGACCATGGTAGGTTAGTTGGCGCTTCCTAGGTGCTCGGGTTAGCACCAGTAAAGTTAGCGCTTTAGCGCTATGGTGGCTAACTAGTGTCAGTATGGTGCTAAGCCAAATACCTAGTTCTATCTTGGCGCTGATAGGAGAAAAGGCTAGGGTTAGCCTAGCTCAGAGGTTCAACGTATTTTTATGGCATTGCTTCTTGGTTGTTGCGCATCCAAGAGGAGTGACGCGTCATCTGTGGCTTATATTTAAGCAAAGTGCTATGATAGCGCATTTAAGCTCAGAGGAGCAATTTGAGACGAGTTCGTTGTGAATGAAGCATTAAGCTAAAGTGTTGTTTTGGGTTTTAGGCTTTAGCTATTCCCGAATTTGGTAGATATTACCAAAATATCGATGCGCACTCGAGGCAAGTTCAAAGAATTCATCCATGGAGTTTATATGCGACTTGAGACTAGTTCGATATGGCATAAATATTGTTAGTATTGAGGAGGCTACGATGCCATTTTAGAATGTTTGTAGTTCTTTAGAGAAGACTCAAGTTGCTCTATACTATTGGGTAACCCATCTAGGAGCTTGAAACTTATTATGTAGAGATTATAGACTACATTGTTAGCATGGAATACTTGTAGCCTTTTGTAGAGATTGTATCCTCAATTCGCTTGCGGAATATAAGCAGGAATATATTATTTTATATTTTGATATGAAGCCATAAGTATGCGCACTAGTATGTGCGGATATTTCTATGTTCCTGCAACTAGGCAGAAGAATGATTTTATAATTCTGACCCTTGTCAAAAACTTACCATCTACGTTAAGTCCCCTGCTTAGTGAGGAAAAGTAATGTTGCACAGTAAGCATTAGATGGTGACAGCATGCTTATAATGATTATATATGCATAATTTAAATTTTAAGAGTAAAAGAAGATATACTTAGCTTCTGGATTTTAGGTACTCAGATAAGTGCCCCTTTGCATGAATCTTGGCTGGGATTAGTAGATGCCCACGTTCTTGCCATAATTTCTAATTCGTGAGCCAAGGGAAGCGTAGCTGGGTTGAACTTATGATCCAGTCTCGTTGGCGAAGCAACTACCAGCAGGATCCTGGAGAGTATGTCCCTTAACACGAACCTTGGCTGAGAATAGTTGGCGCCATCGTTCTTGCTAGGAATGTCATCTTGCTGTAAGCAAAAAAGGGGATATGGTCGGCGGCGCTTTATCCCTTTCTTTCTTTCTGAAATAGGTCTACCTCATCTCAAATAGAGGATCAAGTCAGCTAGATCGATTCTTCATGTATGTGTCTAGAAAGAAATATTGTTAGCTTTTTCTCCTCCAGACAATGTCTTTGATGCAGAATTAAGTTTTAGATTTAAACTTCCTTGTAAGTAAGTAGTTGGTTATGGTGCTTGCTTAGATTTTGAGTATGTAGCAATCAAGTGCTAGTGATAACGTCAACAAAGCGGTAGTCGATGAGAGACATGACACCCGGAGACGATGCTTTGAGTTGTATCTAGTAGCAGCAAAGTTAAAAATATTGGAAACTGGCAGAAGAATCTTATGGTAGATCAGAATTGCAGGTGAGGTTGGCGGTGGACTTCAGTGCTCTTGTCGTAGAAAGGTGGATGAGGTCTTATTGGGAGACGATAGTATTTCTGAGAAGATGAAAGTCCACGGGCAGACGAGGTCTTTATAAAGATGAATCTTCTGAATCCCATTTGGAAACCCTAGTTTACGCACCATTCGCTTTCTAAGCTGTTAAAGTTTCATATGATGTCAGATTTTGACGTTTGACTACAAACTTTGAAGCCAAGAGACCAAGATATCATATTCAAAAAGAATCACTCGATTCGGAGTTAGATAAGTAAGCCAACCATGCGTAAACATCTGTGATTAGTAATCCCGTGTGAATTTTCAGATCTTGTAGACTTTAGTTTAAGATCCATATCTCCTAGTTCAGGTCTCCGATTGAGGTGCCCTTCTGATATGTCATAGTAGAGACATAAACGAACATTTCTCGTGAAGGATGTTTTGACCCGTTCTTCACCGATTGTTGTCGATTTCTGAATTTGTAAATTGAAGAGGTACTGACAGGAGCATCAAGGAATAGAGGAGTGGGCTGGTGTCAGGAGACATGACAGGTGCCATGAGACATGACATGTACCAGGAAGCATGACAAGCACCAGGAGACGGGACAAGTATCATGAGACAGGACAGGTACCAGGAAGCATGACAAGCACCAGGACACGGGACAAGTACCGTGAGACAGGACAGGTACCAGGAGAACCAGGTGTGAAATTTTCTCAATTGTAAGCATATTACTGGATTTCTAACTGGCAACTTGTAAACCAATATTCGAGAAGTTGAGAGGAGAAGCCTGATCTGAGGTGATTGTGTCTTGAAGTTATGAGATGGAGATGGTTATGGTTTCCAAGTCCGGTACGTTTCCAACAATAGAACCATGTGATTGAATTAAGTAGCATCGACAAGAGTAGGGTTACCGTTCTGGATGTGATCATGTTAGAAGAGGAGGCTTCCCAGTCGTGTGAGTACTAATGTACAAAAGTCTTGTTGCTTGTACTGTTGCTGATCAGACCTTCTAGTTGAGGGATGTTATTGTGTTAAAATTCCGAAAGTGAAAGAGTCGTCAGTCCCCAAGTGTGACTCACTTGGATCCGCTACCTGGCAGAAGATAATTTTTGGTATCGTCACAGGTCTATGCTTCCAAGAATTTAAGATGACATGGGAAATCACGAAAGTTAGAGCCGTCATTTGCTGTCGTTGAAGTGCTGGAACTGGGGCGAGCATCCGAATTGAAGTTGAACCCATCATTGTCGTCCGGGCTATTTAGATGTGTTAGTACCTAAAATCGATTCTAGGCAAAACAATGTATTTTAGAAGTACTTTCTTTAGATTTGGAAATCAAAATCATATAGGGCAAGCCTAAACCACGATCATAGCCGTTTCGTTCTGCTTCAGTCACAAGGAGAAAAAATGGGTTGATCTTAAGGGAGGGAAGCAAATAAAGATAAAGGAATTTGTGTGTTGAACTGTGTGTAGAGATGTTGAACTATTGAGAAAATAGCAAAGCTTGAGAGAATGATAAGCTTGTTATATTTTCTATATGGGCTAAGGAGCCTATTTATAATAGTTTGGGGACATACGTTTCCTTGTAAAGTAATGGTGGTAGTGAAGAGATGAAGAAAGTGGAAGTCGTAGGGATAATGGTATAACCGCCTTGGAATCTTTGGAAAACCATTATTCCAGTACTCCATTAACCGCTTAAACCTTACCACTAATTTATAACTTCCTTGTCATGGATGTTTATCACGCCCATGTTGTTGTAACTGCCATACCAAAACCCATGAAGAATCCCCCCATGTTATTATTTCTGATTTTTCGTAGAATTTAGTGGAGTCATAGACTCAAAGTATGAATGATTTTGTCCCAATTGTGCTAGCACGAGCAAGTGAATTGGTGCAAAGAAGAGGGAAAAGAATGGAGAAAGCTAGCGCTAGCAGCGCCGTTGGCGCTGATGCTGGAGCTAGTGCTAACGTTGTGGCTAGCAGCAACGTTGGTGCTAATGTTAGCTCTAGCAATAGTGTTGTTGCCAGTGCTAGCACTACTAGGGCATGTTTGGCGCACGCTTTGTTATCTTTTTGACTTTTTGGCTTTTCCCTAGCCTTTTGGCATATGTGTGTGCTACTCATTGGTGCCTGGAGTCTGTGGCTAGGGTTCGCTAAGGATGGCACTTGCTAGTGCCATGATTATCGCTTATGCACCACTAGCTTCGACTTTGTTAATGTTGTGGCCATATTTACGGCTTGTTTAGGTTTTTCTCAATTGTATGAGATTTGATGTTAGCATTTATGCTTAACTTTCATGCAATACATTAAGAACATTTTCAAGAGATTCGGATGTGGAATTTTGTAACTTGAGATAATGGTTAATGCGACTATGTAATTAGATGGTATGCATCTAATTAGTATTTTTATTCAGATATAGCGTAACCGCTATTACGAATGTTCGTAATTTTGTATAATCAACATGTTTGGATTAATACAAATTGTTTATATGAATGCACATGAAATAACGAGGGTTTAGATAGGTAAAGCCCTGAAATTTTGGAAGTGCATAAATATGTAAAGATCTACAAAGCTAATTTATCCATGAGATGAATATGTATTCTTAATTCTCTTACGGAATGTAAGATAAAAATATGTATTTATAATTCTGATGCCGAGTTAGAAATTTTATACATATTTATTTCATGTTTTCGTAGCTAGGCGAAAAACAATATCACAATTTTTTTCTTTGTCAAAAATCCACCATCAACAAGATGCAAAGCCATTCTTCTTTAATCTCCTTGACTCAAAGCATGACTTGACTCATTGGCTTATTGCTTTCAGCAGGTACGCGTGGTGTGCTCTTGAGTTGACACTACTCTTGTTGCTTATGATAGTCCCAGTCTGTAAGAAAAAGACTGTGTATAATTCTCCCATGTTAATGCTTATGAGACTTTGTGAGACATCATGGATATAGAGGATGAGGAGCTGGACGAAGCGTCCCATACTGAAGAACTCTGTGAAGAATCTGAATCTGCCGATATCGATGGAGAAGTAAGTAATGAAGGAACGCCAGACTCCTCCGTTGGTTTAGAACCATATCAAGTAAGTTTCTACTCTTTATTATCATGATAGAACATGTGGAATCTTCAAAATTCTCATATAAGCATAGTCGTACTAAAATTCACAAAGAATTTCATAAATTCCCGTCACTAGAAAATTTCAGAAGTATAGTGCTTGGGAAAACGTTATAGAGTCTTCATACAACCTCCGTTTTGGATGATTGACCCCTCTATCCTTATTAGAAAACAATTACTGCCTCATAATAGGAAGAAATACATGTTTTGAGCTTGTCTGGGGCGTCAAAATGACCGAATAATAGAACTCAGGAAGTATCCAGGAAAATCCTGACAGTTTTCAGACTCGACTCCGCTAGCCGTTTTTGCCGCAACTTTTATCTCTCTTGTATGATTGATGCGCCCTTTTAACAAATTGTAGTAGACACCAATACGAAACTTTTGATATAAGAACAATGCCAATATTTATCACCAATTGTCGTCAGCTTTAGAGTTTCAGAGAGGTAGTGAAAACGGTTTCTGACGCGGTTTTTGCGAAACGTCTTGTAATAGGTTGGGGTCATGAAATACCTCAAATATAACTCTATAATGAATTTATGTGACGCTTGTGAATATGTATAGTAGGTTTTGTGGTTCATGCTCAAGAATTTCATGTTTGAGATGTTCTGACCTAATATGCATGGATCATCTCTACTTTTAGGGGCGGAGTGCTCAAATCAGATAGCTGGGCTTATTAGAGAAGGAACAAGAGTTACCGTTGATTTTGATGTGGATAGTGTACCTCCCCATGCTTAAAACCATATGCGATCTCCCCTTCATGTACTGTTGAGGATGGTGTTCCTACTGAGGTTGATGTGCCGAATGGTGGTGTAGCAGGGAATGTGCTAGTTGAATACCCTAATACGGGTGTTTTTGTTGATTCCTCTTTAGTAGGACCTTATCAGGGTACTCTCGTGATAGGGGGTTTCACAATTTCATCGGTATATGCTGATTTGTAATGATCCGTCTCCCTCAAGGTGAAGTTTGAGTCGCCCCGAAATGAGAAGACGCTGTATGTGAAGCTGAGAATTCTGATCTTGGCATTGCATGGATTTGTCATCATCTGGATTTATATGGGAGTGTAAATTAGGTAACGCCTTGCTGAAGGAACTGATACCGGAGTGAAAGGGTTTCCACGTGAAAAAGGAAAATTTGAGAATGTGATGGCTGACTTTGGCTTTTATTGTTGTTATAGAGTTTTTTCTGGGACATGGAGTAGATCTTGTCTATGGGATGGTGCTGAGGCTAAAGATAAAACTGGGGTTGAGGCTGATAGTGAGCGTTCGACTCGTGACGCTTGCTGAGATGAGGCCTCCCCCTTGACCCCTTCATTATGACAGGACCTCATGGATGATTGGATGTTGTAGTGCTTACTGACCAGACGACTGCTCCAACAGATACCTCTACGACTTTTGGATCTTGAATCGGCATATGTAGTCACTAGGATATTCGTTGTTAATCTGGAACAATCTTTTCAGGTTTGAACATTTTTTTTATCCCCCATTATAGAGGGAGAATATCGAGAGATATATCCCCCTGGTGAAGTGATCTTTTGGATGGCGAGAGGGTAAAAGGTTGGTGCTGATGGAATAAGACTGGTCTCTTTTTGCCTTAAAATCATAAAATTATTTTTAGGTACTGCCTTCCTTGAAATTTTCCTCCTTGAATGCAAATCTCATTATCATCATAAATATTGATTATGTTACTGTTGACGTTGGTAGGCTTGGAATCGTTGCTTATTACAACTAGTGACAGATAGAGTCTTGAGGCAAGAGAGTACCTCTCTTGAGAGGTAGTCATGTCTTTCTGCATTCTGGCAGGAGCTTTTGTCTTTGCATCAGATCGACCATTTTGAGTGTCGTTTGGGTGTTCCTGGTGTTTTTTCAATCGTCGTACAATGAGAAAGTTGGAGGTGAATAACCTCCCAGCAGAGGGATCCTTTGAATTACAGGCGGGTTGGGAGGTTAGTGTTGATGGACCCAGGATGAGTCCTCCTTGCCATAGTTTCGCAGGAGTGTCTCCAAATCTTCACGGGTGATAAAATCGAGTTGTTGGTACTTCCTTGGTGGGCGATTAGGAATGATATAAACTTCATTGTTCCTTTAAGTCTTTGATTCCAGCGTCAGTGGTTGTTGTGAGGTTGGTCTTGGTTCGCTCCGTCAGGCGATGCCGTTGTTCTAGAGAGAGTCGCTCCGTCAAAGTTTTGAGGCAAGAAGTACCTCTTTATGATAGTGGCTATATCCACCTGAGTTATATTCATGACTTTTTGTCTCTTCATCAGATCGGCTATATTGAACGGAATTCGAGTATTCTCGGTGTCTTCAGTGGTCTCGTCACCGAGAAGAGGCGGAGTAATAGCATTGGTACGAGGAGGTTCAATAATGACATGGGTGTTTTCAGAATCGCCACCACCGGTACTACCTGAACCGACTATAGAAGTTGTAGCTGCTCCATACCTAAGATCACCATTTTGAATAACTGAAAAATTGGCTTTTGTAATTAAGAGGTTGATTTCCCGCTGTGGTCGCCAATTGTTTTAGGGTGAAAAAAAATGTACGGTAAAATCGTACTTTCAAGTAGATTCAAGAGGTCAAAATCGAACAGGACGAGCCTAAACCAAGAAATGGTCGTTCACGTTCTGCTTCAGTTACAAAGATGGAAAAGATTTGGGTAGGTCCTAGGGGATGGAAGCAAAGAAGGTTGAGAAAATATCAGTGTGATAATGTATGAAGAAGAAAATGGATTCTCTGAGAGAAATTGCTAATTCTATAGGTTTTTATTTCTTCATACTGAGTATCTTGTATGTTTTTATTTTGGATAGATGAAAACCATCTATTTATAATTCAGAGCAGACACACTAATTTCTCATAAGTCATGGAAGTTAGGGAGAGGTAGAGAAGTGATGATTATGGAGATCTTAATGGGGTGGTTCCCGGAAAGTAGGGAAGACATGTATGACCACTACTCCTCATCCTCTCAACTGCTCTATAACCTCCCATTTTTTGTTACCTTCTTGTTCGTGGAGGTGGTGCCACCACCCACGATTGCCGTAGACCGCTAGACCAATACCCCAATGAGAATCCCTCCATGTGTTGTATTTGATATCTCATGGAAATAGTGGAGTCATAAGCCATTATTATTTTGATTAAGTTAAGTCGAGTCAAATGACTTGCTAAGTCAGTGAGGCAAGTTGCACGACTCGCTGGATTGATAATCAGACTGATTAATGTCGAGTATGTGAAGTTCAATGGCCATGTACTTACTTAAAAGTAATATGAAACGTTTAATGGCTAAGTATTAGCTCAGAAGTAACTTAACATGAGTCTGAGAGGCATTTGAGGCCAAAATCTATAGAAGGCTTCTTATGCAAGGAGGCTTATTAGAATTGATAAAAGATTTGGTATTAGATCATATTGAAAAGAATGGCGTATTTCTGAAAGAAGTAGCTAGCAAGGCTAGCACTTACGCCAAATTTAAAGAGGGCCCTATCCTAAAGTCAATGAGGCTAGGTAAGTCAATAAAGCTAGTGTCAAGATGCTAGTTAGCTGAGACGCTTGCTCGAGGACGTTGTGGCTTAAGGACGCCCTTCCTCGAGGACGTTGTGGCTCAGGGATGCCCTTCCTCGAGGACGCTTGCTCAGGACGTTGTGGACAAGAGACATGCTGGAGCTAGAGAGTTAAGGGACGTATTAAAGATGGAGTGCAAGGGACGCGTTGGAGCTGGTAGCGACGCATAAAATCCAGCTAGGGACGCATTTGGCCTTGGAGGCGCATTGGAGAAGCTAGCGACGCTGAGGATCTAAGACGCATAGGAGATGGGTGACGCGCTAAGCTTGCTAGAGACGCGTTAGGCTGGCCGTTAGGGACGCATAGGCCTTGGACGCTGAGGCGCTAGGACGCTAAGGAGGCTAGGGGCGTCGCGGAAGAGTCCATGGCGCTGAGGCTATCTAGAGACGCTCTGGAGCCAAGGAGACGTGACAACAAAGCTAGCAGGAACGCATTGGAACCATGTGAGGCGTGTTCGAGCTTGCAGGGATGCATTTGAACCAAGGAGGTACGTACTCGAGCTACTATGGGCGTATTTGTTCCAAGTAGGATGCATTGGGATACTAAGGCGCGTCGGACCTAGCCGTTGCTCAAGGACGCATTAGCATGGTAATGCCAGTGCTCGAGGACGCGTTATCCAAATGAGACCGTTTCCCAGGGATACATCAAGCTAGATGGACCAGTGCTCGGGGACGTGTTATGCTAGAGCGATCCAATAAATTTTGCGCCTTTGGCACTTGGCTTAGGGTTAGCACTTTTAGTGCTAGAGTTAAGGTGCTAAGGTGATGACATGCTAGATGAGGCTTCATTAGGCAAAAATGTGCTATCTAAGACCATGGTAGGTTAGTTGGCGCTTCCCAGGTGCTAGGGTTAGCACCAATTGGTGGCTAACTAGTGCCAATATGGTGCTAAGCCAAATAGCTAGTGCTATCTTGGAGATGATAGGAGAAAAGGCTAGGGTTAGCCTAGCTCAGAGGTTCAACGCATTTTTATGGCATTGCTTCTTGGTTTTGGCGCATCCAAGAGGAGTGGCGCATCATCTGTGGATTATATTTGAGAAAAGTGATATTATAACACATTTAAGCTCATAGGAAAAATTTGAGACGAGTTCGTTACGAACGAAGCATTATGCTAAAGTGTTATTTTGGGGTTTAAGCATTAGATATTCTCAAATTTGGTATATATTACCTAAATATCGATGCACACTCGAGGCACGTTCAAGGAATTCAACCTTGAAATTTTACGCGACTTGAGATTAGTTCGATATGACATAAATATTGTGAGTATTAAGGAGGCGACGAGGCCAGTTTAGAATGTTTGTAGTTCTTTAGAGAAGACTCAAGTTGCTATATACTAGTGGGGCAACCCATCTAGGAGCTTGAGACTTATTATGTAGAGATTATAGATTACATTGTTAGCACGGAATGTTTGTCACCTTTTGTAGAGACTGTATCCTCAATTCGCTTGGGGAATATAAGTAGGAATACAATATTTTGTATTTTGATATGAAGTCAGAAGTATGCGCACTAGTATGTGCAGATATTTCTATGTTCCCGCAACTAGGCAGAAGAGCGACTTTACAATTCTGACTGTAACGCCCGTATTTTTCCAGTATGACGGTTACTCAAGGACGCGTCATGACATGGGATGAAGCTTCATCCTAAACTTGTAAAGCTTACTCAGGGATGCATCAGGGTGTAGATGCATCAGCCTTGTATTATATTGCTAAGGCACTATTATGCGTGATGCCTACTCAAGGAAGCATCACATGTTCAAAGGACGCTTACTCGAGAGCTTATTACAGTGCAAATGCACTATTATGTTGTGAAGCTTACTGGAGGAAGCTTCGATGTTCAATGTCGCTTACCCGAGGACGCATTATAGTGATAATGCACTATTATACCGTGATGCGTACTCGAGGACGCATCACTAGAAAGTGCAGTAGATGAATGTCATCTATCCTCCTTATATCCACTTGTAGAAATGCGAATAAAACATTTATAGGAAAGAGGTGTTGGTTAGAAGTTGATGCTTACTCAAGAAAGCATCATTGACCCTATGAAGTGTACCTAAGGATACATCCATGGTCCTGTCTTTCACCGCCACTAACTAAGGTTATCACCTCTTCCACCATCCACTAACATCCACCATTCCAACTGACTCAACCACGTATATTCAACTATTAGCAAATTTTATTATTTATTAATATATATTTGGATAATTATTAACAGTATAAGAAACTTATAAAAAAATACTATGAGATATTTTATATGGATAATTAATGATATTGTGAAAAATTAATAAAAGATTTATTATGAGAACATTGGTGGAACATAAATAATAGGGAAAATTGGACTTTAGGTCCCATAAAATGGTACATCTTAGCGTTTATGTCCAAACTTTGTCCAGCTTTGAGTTTAGGTCCCGGTCAACTAAAGGACCAACGTTGACTCTGTTGACCTTCCAATTGAGGGTTAAATAGTAACGCCGTTTAGATCCGTTAACGGTCGTTAAATCTTCACTAAAAAATGTTTGTTAACGTCCGTTAACAATGAATTTTTTTTTGAACTAACTGTGTCACTGAGGACTGGCCACGCCTTACCTCAAATTTTGAACTAACACCACTATCAAGTATCACATACACCAGCTCCAAGTGATACGACTGTTCAGTGTAAGCAAGGTGTACAAACAGCTAAAACGTGAATAAAACGTGTACATTGTGATATGGAATTTAACAAGCCCAATTAAAAGTTAAAATCTAGTTAAATTTAAAATCTATCACAATTAACAGTTTCATGAATTTCAACAGTTAACAAGTTTCATGATGCAAATTTAACTAGTACAGTTAAAAAGTTTAAAATGGCTAATAGATCGACTGTTTTAACCAATTTAACAAACAAAAAGTTAAATTTAAACTAATATTCATTCATCACTTTCCCATTGCTCAGGTGTGCCCAGCCAATCCTTCAGTCTACGCCTGTTGCCACTGCCAGTTGTTGAAGAAAAGATACCTCCACCTCTACGACCTCTCCCAACACCTCTCTGACCTCTACCAATACCTCTTCCATTAGGTGGTCTATTAGCTTGTTGGGGATTTAGTACCTACAACAATAGTTAATGTGCATTAAAAGTTGAGTTAAGAATACATCTAGAACAAATGGTTAAGAATGTAACTTACCTGGGATTGTGTACTTTGTATTGGCACTTCAGATGGAATAGTTCTACCAAATGCAACTCTTGTAGATGGAATACTAGTTGTGGTAGCAACAAGAGTTGGAGATGCGCTTCCACCTCTACCTCCACTTCCTCTTCCTCTTGTAGCAACACCTCTTTTCATGAGTTGTAGATGAAGATGTACATGTTTGTCCATTTGTGTCAGTTGAAGATTCAGGTGCAGAAGATGTAGTGGCAGTTGCTGGTGCAGGTGGCCTTGCAGCTGGATTTGGCCTCACATGAGGGCCTGTGAAGGTTACTGGAGCTGCATACACATTTAAACTTATTAATAGATATTTATGAAATTAATTCTACCCATTACTAAAGCATATCAAATTTGGTTAGATGTTATAAATGTAGGAGCTAAATGGGACAAGAGATATGACCAATTGAAATGACAGATAGATGGATCCATATTATGTACACAGATTATTCTTTGTATAATGATTAACCTGGATAGAGTTTTAGTTTATCAATCTAAATGTGAATAGCCCACGCATTTCACGGGTATAAATAGACTTGTATATATATATATATATATATATATATACATAAAGGGGCAGTGAAACAGTTCTCAACTCTCAATTCAACATTCCTATGCAAAACATGATGCGTATGAAAGAAGTAACAGAACCCAGTGGGGGATGGTTCAAAAGGGTCAATGTCTCAATGTCCTAACATAAGCAACCCCATAAAGTGGGGGTTTTACCCCAAAACACAAATCAAGAAAGAAGCTTTAAAATATAAAGAGAAGACATGGAAGGCAATAGATTCAACAAACAAACACGACAATCATCTATCACAAAAGCATTTTTCACATAGTTGTTTCAAAACAAAAATTACCGCCGATACAGAACCGGGAGTAGGCACAACAACCAGACTTGCTCCTCTCCTTTTCTTCTTCCTCCTTGGTTTGTACAGCAGCTTAGTAAACACCTGATCAGGTCAAGAGAAAAATCAGCACCCGATAGTGTGCAAATAAAGCAAAGAAGTAAAGGAACCAAACCTATTCATACAAATCAAAAATAAACTGATATATTACAAAGTGAAAATAGCCTTCAACTACACTTAATCTACTAACAAAACAATCGAAGGCTAATTTTTTTATTATGCAATCTATATTAGACGCCAAACTACGACTATCTTATACAAATGTTCAACTACAAACAAACTTTTAGTGATAGAAAAGTTGACAAGATGCAACTATTTAGGGAGAGGAATTAAAGTTACTAACAGAATATGAAATGATTTACTACATGACTATGAATATCTAAAACCAACAATTAACAACAAATAAAAAGTTAAGATTTTTTATATCTAAAGTATCAATGACAACTAACTTATGCTAGTACAGGTACAATTTATGTGGGAAAGAAAGAAAAATATGATGAGATGCAAAATGACAGAAACCTACACAAGCAAGATGCTAACAAATTCAGAAAAACTAAGAGCTACCGAATGATGCTATCAGTAACCAAAGGAAAACAAGAAGATGGACACAGATGAGATGAAAAAAGAAACATGGGAGACAGATGTTTGGTACCATCCTCCTTCCTTTGACAAGCAACACAAACCTAAAGATGAAGAAGACATACGAAATAACAAGGAATCGCCACCTTCAGGGTATGAACGGAAAACAACAATAACATCGCATTCAAGAAACATAAATGAACCCTAATTTTAGAAAACCCCCAAATTGAATGAACCCTAATTTTCAAAATTGAATGGAATTTTTCAAAGATTTTAGAATAAATACAATAAATCATATCATTTAATTGAAATAACATGTGGGTTGGATTTAATCATACCTAATCAAGCTTCTTCACGTCTTCAATTTCTATTTCTTCTTCTCACTCTCTATTTTCTCTCTGGTTCTACGAATAACATGTTTGATCGAGTAGAAAAAAGGATTCTGGATCTGTTTTCTTCTCTTTTCTCTATGAATCTCTGGTTCTAATGTGTTTTGTTCTCTATGAATCTCTGGCTCGATCTGTTTTCTTCAAAAAAAATTCTCTTCTAATTTCTCTCTGGTAACAGCAAAAGGGCTGAGGGTTATACGAAAAATGGGAAACAAATCGAAGGTAGAGATCCCTCTGATCCGATTTAAAAAGAGAAGGTCGAGATTCTTCCACGTGTTTAACATGGTAGAGTTAGTAAATATTTCAAACAATCGATTTCAGTTGGTCATTTCACTATTTAACCCTCAATTGGACGGTCAACAGAGTCAACGTTGATCTTTTAGTTGACCGAGACCTAAACTCAAAGCTGGACAAAATTTGGACCTAAACACTAAGATGTACCATTTTATGGGACCTAAAGTCTAATTTTCCCTAAATAATATAATAACCAATTAAGACTGTTGGATGCATTTCTAATTTTCAATCTTTTGTGGACAACCGGAACTGTAGATTTATCTCTTGGGAGGAAAAATATGGACCACTTTTTATCCACCCTAACATATATAAATCTTGTTTTGTATTACAGATATCCAATGGGATATTGTGATCTTCTTATATTTTTCGCCACAAGATATTTTTTACTTTTTCTGAAATTTTATCTCCAACGTAATCCCAAATAAAGAAGGCAAATTCGACGTTTCCACTCATAACATTTTGCAAACTAGTATTTGCCGGTACAAAATTATAAAATATGTGTTTACCCACTTTTTAGGATAATTTTGTATTTAATCATAAATATGGGGTATTTTAGATTATAGTATTATTGAATCTTTTAATTTTATCATTTCTGTAAAATTTATCAATTTTCTTACATCCAAAGAAACTTGGGATATTCTTACGACTGTATTTGAAGGTAACATATCAGAAAAGGAAGTTATACTTTTAACCCTCATTTCTAATTTGGAAAACCTTCTAATTATAAATCAACAAAGGATTTCTTCATTGCACGTCCACAAGGAAAAGACCTAGAGATCCGTTGGAAATTCTCTAATATTGATTATATTTACCACTAGTACGATAAGTCAGTGTTCACTTGACACTTCATAAGGTGTTTGGATACACTTTAAACATTTATAAACAATAAATTAGTTTTGGAAAACAATTTCGTACCCAACTTATAAACGAAAAAAAGTTAAACTAAGGGTTTTTACGAGATCCCAAAACTCCTTAGTGGAAACTCAATACGTTGACCTCAAGAATAAGAGTCAGATTCTTGGAAACCTGGGCTAGCATCAGTTGATTTTAATTATATGTTGGAATAATAATGTTTGCATTCGCCCAGTAACAAAAACGAGTGGATGGTGTCATTGTATGATTTCGCTACATGTATAGTGACTTTTGATATCATGTGGATGGCTATCAATCACTAACTCAGGAAATAGTGTAACCATCTTTTTTGGGCTAAGGTTTTATACACACCATTTCTTTAAAATAATAAAAGTTCTTATTTATTCTCATATACATTCTCTTTCATTAAGTTCATATTAGTTGTGTAATAATACTTTATTATTCATTTAGAACTATTATTTTGATACGATATCAACACGAGTTAATTCTATTTGTATCGAGCCTTTTTATAGATACTAGTAAATTAGACGTTATCGAATTTTTCAGAGAAGAAGGTAACTTGAGTTGTAACGTCTTTATGTCATCGAATCTAACTAAGATAGACTTTGTTACTCTATATAGTCCTAGTAACAACTGTATTTCATGGGTTTTGGATGTTGAGTTACAACTTTAGGCTAAGACTCCCGTCCATACTATTAAAAAGGAAAACACTGCATCCAAGCAGGATAAAGCGTTGGCTTTAATATTTCTTAGTTATCATATTAACGTCATGTTAGTATATGAATACTTGATCGTTAATGATCCTAATGTTATATGGAGGTGCTTAAATGAAGTTAAGAATGATTGAATGATCGAATCTACATTTATGTGATTTCAAAACTGTATATGAGTATATTTATGCGCTTGTTTAAATTGACCTCACTGCTGAAAATGTATGATGAAATGGTAGTTGATGATCAACTGCTAGAGACAACTTGAACTACCTTTAATGCCTTGAGTGTTGTCTTGCAGCAACAATATGTATATCAGAATAATGAATTATTACAGGTAAATTAATCATGAATCTTGTTATGTTGGCTCTGTTTCTGTGCCTGAAGCACATGCAACATCGAGTTTTGTAGGTGGAAATAGACGACGTAATAATAAGGATACATGTAAACATGGTCGTGGTTGTGGTAAAAACAATAATTGGGATAAGAATTCTCTATTCAAGTCAAACTATTAGTGACGGAAAGATGGAACAACAAACAAAAAAAAGCTAGAAAATGGAAAATATTTGTATGGCAAGTTGATGCTTGTCGTAAGTGCAATAAATTACTTAAGATATTTTCCACTAATATTTACAAGAAATATAGTTGTAGTAAGGAACTAAGGATCGTTCCCACAAATAGATGTGTAATTAATATATTTTTTGGATTAACAAAACTAAAATAAAAAAAAACTCAACGGGGGATTGATTGATTAATTAACTAAAAAGAAAAAAGAATAAAGTGATGATTAAGAAGTCCTTCGACGTTACCAAACGTTAACTGAATTAGTATACTTATCTATTTTTCGTTGGAATCATTCATCACCAACCGTATTATTGCATCTACCTAGGTTTTATCCTAAAACTCCTTTTATCAATGGATATAAAGGTCTCTGATACATGTCGTGGGTACAACAAATTCGTGATCTTATTCCATCCAACTAACAAGTAATATAATTGAAATAAAGTTCGTTCCCACAAGAAGTATTGAATTGTAGTTGTTAAAGTGTCACAAAAAGGATTTTGTTGTACGTTTATAAAGAAAAGTAAATAAGAAAACAAATAAACGTAAAATTATAAGCAATGGAAAGAGAGTTGACCTAGGGATCCCTCTTTGTTTCTAAAAAATCGTCAAAGTAGTATATTCATCCGTTCATCATTAGTCACATATTGTCACCAATCGCAGAATAACAATAAACTTTGCTATCCCTTAAATTCCTAATGTCACTGGACATGGAAGCGTTCGACTACCAGATTATATCCGTTTAAGCCACCACCAAGAATAAGCTCTCAACGTGTAACCTAGTCGAATATTTAACATTTTATGAATTAGGTTGATCCAAGCATTAAACACATAAGTTCGGTATGCTTACTGGTGTTATCTTTACACACGATTGCTCCACAGAATCCATATGCAAGGTATCACGTTTTCTAGTTATTAAAGGCTTGTGTTAGAGCATCACTCGGTCAAACTCACAAGTTTTGGTGTGTCAAGCTTTTTGACAATGTTAGATAAACAAAACTATATCTTGATTTATAGTAAACTAAAATCGGTCTCAGACTAGGATTAAAGCATGGTAGTTGAGTATTAGAATTCACCAAATAATCCTTGAAGATTGAAGACTCAAGAACATCGAATACATTTGCGAGGACTTCATCAATAAAGGTATGTGAAGACTGACTATCTAATTTACTCCTTATTACTATGATTCTATCTACTAGGACAACAGTATGGCTTTAGTATAATTGATGAATTGCAAATAAGAAGTTTCGACTTCAAGCTTGTACTTGATTATTTTTTTTTAAACATAAATTCAAGCAAGGAATGTTCATAGGTTTATCGCTATTGAGGTTGGGGACAAAGTGTTGTTTAAAAAACTATGTCTGAAAAGATATAAACTAAAAACATTAAGAAGTACCAAGCTCGCAAATTTGTTCACATATTGATTTTTCAGTTCGCAAACTGGTAGCAAACTTGATTCCTAGAACTTCAAAATTGTTCATTGTTCATGAATTGTTCCTGGACATTTTAAAAATAGTTCATATGCACAAAAATGTTTTAACATACTTTCAAGGTGGTTTTTATATACTTCAAATTTTACATGTACGCAAACCGATTTTTCAGTTCGTGAACTGGCATTTTTTTGGGTGTTATCAAATTCCAATATTGCTTGTTGGATCACGAGCTTTATGGGCTAACTTTATGCACGGTTCTAAAATGATAATTACATTTGCGCACATTCATTTTTGTAAGTCATGGTAAACTTCTCACTTGCTTGGGATCAAAGTAATTTGTAAACCTTGAAACTAGTTCACGAATTTGCTTTGTCCTCAAGAAAACAATTGTTTGAACTTTAAGAAATCCATCTAATAATTATAATCTGAGGAATCTCTGCAACCTAGAATCTCAATCCTGGCATGTTGTTTCCTAGTCACGGCTAGAGTCGTGCTCTAAATATTTAGGTTTCTTTATAAAAATGTATTAAGTTATGAATTTTAAAGTTTTTCGTGAAGCTCGGTCAAACTATCTTTAATTCGACAGTTCCTGGTATCCGGAATCTTATCTTGATCATCGTAGTTCTTGTCTTTTCTAAACGTCCATCTCTTCTGCTATACGACATTCAAAAACTACGGATTAGGGAATAAAATTGATATAAATTACAAAGTGATCTTCCTCTCATACTTTGTAATTGCACAATATTGATATCTTAACTTGTTTAAAATTGATCAATAAGTTAGATCAATTAGGTATCTATATAACCTTTTAAAGAGAGTAAGTTATCCTTATTGTTGAGGTCTCCGTGATATATTATTTTCTCTTGAAGATCCCTCATAAGAAAACAAATTTCCATTACCTTGATTGAAATATATCCAAAGGAAATCAATAGGCTATCTGTTAGAGGAAGGTTAGTTAAAGTCTTCATTTCGGATGAAGCAACTCCTAGGTCAGTAAATGACGTCATCTTGGGTAATCAAGTACCTAGGGTCCTTGGAGATCCAAGAGATTTAACGAGAACAAATGAAACTGAACTGATCGAAGGGTTGATTTGGTTTCATTCCACTATGAAATCTGATAGTAGACGCTAGTGTTTGTAGCGGCTAATACAATATGGTGTTCAAACTGGACGATGTTCCGAGGTTTTACTAATAGATTGCAGGTTTTCTTGTTAACAAAATTTATGGTATCTTGTGTTATTTCTTTTCCTCATTATATCGTTTATAAGTAGTACGTTAATCAACTTAGATAGTTTCTAGCTCGATTGTAAACATTCTACAAAACTTGTTCTTATTGAATTCATATCTCGAAATATAGATTAAAATACTTGTTCTTGATGGAATTCGGATCTTGAAAAATTTGGGTCTATACTAGGTTAACCTTGATATACAATCAGGAACAAGGATTTTATTATTATGGATCTATGTGTATTGATTACACAAGGATTTGTACATACAGGTTCATGAATGAAAGATTTGGTGGTGTACTAGGTACCCCTCATTTTCAACTTGTTCGACAATTACGTATCTCACAATTCTTTATTAGCTTTATTAATTAACAAACTGAATAAGTTGGCCACCTAACCAATCTATCGATCAAGCATAAACATTCATATTAACAAAGACAAACGATAATCATGTTAAAAATTTAAAATAATTCATATATACTAAATCAAATCATATTTAAAACTTATAATTCATCCTCAGTCAAGTATGGGTTTAGCTGCTCTTGAATGTAGTAAAATATACATAAGAGAAAAGTAAAAAGAATTTGTTGCGATAATGGAATCGCTCTGAAACCCTAGATTTCGCTCCTTGTGTTGATGAACTCCTCCAAGACTTGAAAAGTAGTGTAAAAAGGTGTCTCTTTAGGGTTATGGAAGTCTTCCTGTATATTCCTCATGAAATTTAGGTGTTAGAGTCCTAATGTGGCATGTTTTCTTGATTTAGAAGTTAAAAATACGTCCAAGAAGTTTGTCCCTTCGAGCTATTATCGACACATTAAACTCTCCGTAAATGCCGATACTTGATACTTTAAATCCCAATCAATCTGGACAAAAAAGTTGCTAACTATTATCATACATAAACTTCTCCACAACTGTCGAAATTGAAGCAAAAAAAAAAAACTAGACATTTTTCAGAATAAAAATATGGCTATTATCGGCATGTATAATTGCACCTTATCTTCCGATAATTGGTGTTGTGCATACTTCCTCCTTGGCTCGACTATGTTGGTTATAACTTCTTCATTTGACCTCGGAATGACCACGTTCTTTTTCTGCTGGCTTCATATTTTCATTTGACCTCCTGGATTTGAAGTTTCCCGATTTCATGGTCGATCTTGTAATTTGGACGTTCTTTGTTCATTTTCATCACATTTCTTCCACTTCTCTTGGACCTAAGTACTTGGATATTTGGAGTACTTTATTTTTTAGGTCTTTATAGACCTTTCCACTCTTATTTAGTTGATTCACCTAACAAAAATCCCGGTGTTTTTTAGGGCGACTAAGAAAACAAAATAAGGACACTAAGAATTAATATCAACACACCCCTTGTAACACCCGCAATTTTTGCATGAAGCTTACTCAAGGACGCGTCATGGACTGGGTTGAAGCTTCACCCTAAGCTTATAAAACTCGTTTAGGATTGTATCATGATGTTGATACCTTGACCCCGAAATATAGTGTTAAGGCCCTATTACGCGTGATGCGTATTTGAGGAGGAATCATAGTGCTAAGGCACTATTATGCCGTGATGCATTATTGAGAATGCATCACCGATCCAATGTCGCTATTCGATGAATGCATCATAGTGCTAAGGCACTATTATGCCGTGATGCACCAATGTTGCTATTCGATAAATGCACCATAGTGCTAAGGCACTATTATGTCGTGATGCATTATTGAGAATGCATCACCGAGCCAATATCGCTATTCGAAGAATGCACTATAGTGCTAAGGCACTATTATGCCGTGATGCATGATAGACACATTTTAGTGTCTAATTTGCACCTTAGTTTCTATTAAG